>JASSUY010024277.1:6979-24154 GCA_032466535.1 Forpus xanthops | reverse complement strand
AAGCCGAAAATCCAAAACACAGTGCTACACCAGCTACTACTTAAAGAAAAATGACTGCTGCTGCTGAAACCATGACACATGGCCAGCAGGTCAAGAGAAGTTATTCTTCTCCTCTACTCTGCTTTCTTAAGATTCCCTTCCTCCAGAGTACTATGTTCAGCTCTGGAGCCCTCAACATAAGAGGAATGTGGACCTCTTACAGAGAGTCCAGATGGTGGTCACAAAGGTGATCAGAGGGCTGGAGCACCTCTCCTATGAAGATAGGCTGAGACAGCTGGGCTTTTTCAGCCTGGGGAAGAGAAGGTTTTGGGGAGACCTTAGACCAGCTTCCAGTACCTAAAAGAGGCCTGTAAGAAATCTGGAAAGAGTCTTTTTACAAGGGCAGGTAGGAATAGGACAAAGGCTAATGACTTAAACTGAAAGGGGACATTTAGAGTAGATGTTAGGAAAAAAGTCTTCACTATGAGGGTGGTGAGACACCGGAACAAGTTGCTGAGAGTTGTGGCTCCCTATCCCTGAAAATGTTCGAAGCCAGGTTGGATGGTGCAAGCTGGTCTACTGGAAGATACCTCTGCCCATGGCACAGGGGCTGAAACTAGATTATCTGCAAGATCTTTTCCAACACTAACTATTCTATCATCCTGTCAGGGCTTTGCAAAGTGCTGACTGACAAACTGGGATTTGTGCAAAACACTTTCTCAGTTTCACTGGTTCACTGATTCTTTGTGTTGCTAGCAATTGGACAGTATTTAAAATTCTGGAAATGTGGTGATACCTGGAAAAAAAAAAAACAAACCACCAACAACAAAAAAGACACACACACACACACACACACACACACACAAAAAAAAGCCAAAACAAAAAACTTGTAACACAAATTCTGATAAATTTTGTGCTACAACACTGTATAGGATATGAAAGAGAATGGTGTCTCTCACACCAGCAACAGTAACTAAATGTGGCCCTTGCCATAGTTTTGGGACACAATCAGAGTACAGGACAAAATACGTCCTTCTGAAAAAGGTTATATATGAATTCTTCATTACAAGCTGTATCTAGGCCAGTCATGTTATACATTTCCATTACAACTTAATGCACATTGCTAGAAGGGAGGTGAGGGTAAAACAAGGCTTGCAGGTTATAGGCTGAAGTCACCTAAAAAGTCTGTAGTGTGGTCAATACTGCAGAAGAGGAATAAGCTTCAAAAAAAGGGGAAATAAGACTTCTGGGCAGGCACACTTAGTGCATTGGATAAGCAGAGGCAAGCAAAGAACAAAATCTGAATTTTTGAGTTTTTAAGTTTTTAAGCTCTGTTCCCAGCCACCCTTGCAATGAGGATAAATGCAGTGCCTAAGGAAATGCTCCAGGTCTAAGCCACTTTTTGGGTGGGGAACAGAATGAGACCTTGCCAACAGCAGCAGATTCATTCATTTCTATGTGCAATATCTGCATGACACATCAAAGTGAAAGAAGGACTTCTGTAAGCAGCATTTTTTTTAATTAATTTAAAATCTTGGAAAAATTTATAAATTCTAAATGTGTGTATCTATAATGCTAGGAAAACTTTATAAATTCTAAATGTATGTATCTGTAATGCTAGGAAATATTATAATAATCAGGAAAACA
The DNA here is from genome assembly GCA_032466535.1 of Forpus xanthops. Classification (NCBI taxonomy): domain Eukaryota; kingdom Metazoa; phylum Chordata; class Aves; order Psittaciformes; family Psittacidae; genus Forpus; species Forpus xanthops. Next base: position 22,528 of record JASSUY010024277.1, on the reverse strand, counting down.
TATTCTCTACTGCTGTAAAATTAAGGCTGATATGTAGCATTCATAGAATCATAGAACAGTTAGGGTTGGAAAGGAACTTAAGATCCTCTAGTTCCAACCTTCCTGCCAGGGGCAGGGACACCTCCCACTAAACCATGTCACCCAAGGCTATGTCCAATCTGACCTTGAACACCGCCAAGCAATGCAGCATTCACAACTTCCCTGGGCAGCCCATTCCACTGCCTCACCACGCTTACAGGAAATAACTTCTTCCTCAGATCCAATCTAATCTTCCCCTGGTTAAGTTTGAACCCATTATCCCTTGTCCCATCAGTATAGTCCCTCATGAAGAGACTCTCCTCAGCATCCCTATAGGGCCCCTCCAGATATTGGAAGGCTGCTATGAGGTCTCCACGCAGCCTTCTCCAGGCTGAACAGCCCCAACTCTATCATCCTATCTTCATAGGGGAGATGCTCCAGTCCCCTGATCATCCTTGTGGCCCTCCTGTGCACTTGTTCCAACAGTTCCATGTCCTTTTGATGTTGAGGACACCAGAACTGCACACACAGTACTCCAAGTGAGGTCTCACGAGAGCAGAGTAGAGGGGCAGGATCACCTCTCTCAACCTGCTGGTCACACTCCTGTTGATGCAGCCTGGGATACAGTTGTCTTTCTGGGCTGCAAGAGCAAACTGCCGCCTCATGTTCATTTTTTCAGACCATCATACCCAAGTCATGTCCAGATGTTAAATATGTCTTTTGTGTCATACTAATGTCTATCAGAATATCAAGGGAATTTTACAGGTTTTATTAAAATTCTGTATTCCAACACAAATCAGGTTTTTGGCATTTGCGACAGATGTCATGTGAAAATCTCTTCCTTTGAATCTCCCGTGCCATAATCCCAGTTTGAAATCAATCTCTCTCAAAGACAGAGGAGTTTCTGCCTCACAATATATTTAACAGTAAAGAGAAATTCATAGCTATGCAAAAAGAAGGAAGCAGGGAGCTGGACCGTGGAGTTCAAACCATGTTTATAGAGCCCTAGCAGGCATAACCAGCAGGACAGGAAAATGCTGACAACCTTGAAAGAAAAGACTTAGCTTTTATGAGGTCAGATGAAGCTATTCTGCTCTTTGTGGGTTTGATCAATCTAAGAGAGGCTTTTGGAAGAGCAAAGATTGCCTCATGGTGTTCATTATCCCTTGATCTGCACAAAATATTCGTATTCATATCAGTGACAATTTCCTTGGCAGTTTTCTCATCTATGCTATTCTGCAGGCTGTCGGCTCACAGCCCCAGTGAGCCCAGCAGCCCAAGCCCTCTTGGCTGGCTCTTTCTGCTCATATTTAACTGGTGTATGCCGAGATCTGTGAAATGCAGAAGATCAAATAAGCTATTTTTGTATTCTGCTATTATTATGGATGTTATCAGAGACCCAGGAGGTCTTCACAAGTCTCCAGATTTGATTTTATGGTAATCTTTTCTAAATGATAATTTATGTGAGAAGTTCTTTATCCATGCCAGTAATAAGCATTGGCACCACATGCTCCTCTACTACAGTTGCCCAGAGAGATTAGGCTCGGAGTGGTTTCCTGGGAAAACCGTGGAGACAATTCATAGTTTCCAAATTTGTGTGAGAAACATTTTGCCCTCAAGCGCAATGCACTCATTATTAAAAAATGAACTGCAAAGGTTCTGCTCACATGGAAATGTTTAAGTATCACAAAATTGGGTGAGAGGGGGAGCTATATTGTATATATTGTATTATATTTCCAAATAAAATTACTTTTATACTTTAGAATAATTGGGGATACAAAAGAGGCTCTAAATTGTCATAATCGCAAACTTGTCATCTCTTCTGTCACAGGAAAGATCATTATGGCTTTTTTTAAAGTCTGCTGAAGTCGTGATGTTGTACATATCTTTTTGCACCTCTAGGCAACTTTTTTTAAAAATAAAATCCCTTGTATCATGTAGCATCTCATACTTAATTTTAGAACAGAATTGAACTTTTGGGAAAGGTCTACAAATTTAGTTCATCCATTTTTTTAATCTTCTAGAATATGAAAAATACATTCAATTTTTTATTTGAAAGAGGTTATTTTAGGTATACCAATAACTTAAAAACTAGGTAGGTTTACACTATCTAGGTTGTACTAGATTTAGACCATTTTCTTCTTGCGAGTGAATGACTGAGATTTGAAACTAAAAATAGTTGCACAGTAACTATGATAACACAAAAATTATAACAGTACCTCAATATAGATATTTCTGGACATTGACAGTACCTCATATCTATAATTGTGGAGAAAGATATTTCAAAAGCCTAATGCCATGTCCCACCGGTTTTAAATTCCATGGGAATAGTATTACTATTCACTGTAGTAAATTGGGAAGTCAGTGCATGTGTTTAAAAAGAATGCCTTTTGACTAGAGGTAAATAACCCTTATGGATTGAAAACCTAATGAACAAAAATCAAAAGGTTTTTTTTTTGTCTTGTAATCAATATGACCTGCCTGTCAACATTAGTTATTGCTTCTTACTCAGGAGTTCTCTGACCCAAATATTGCTGGAGATTGGGAGTTTATCCTATACAAGTTTAATGATAAGGCTATTCTTTACATTTTTTCATTGGTATCTACTATTAGCCACATGGCTAGATGGCTCAAGAAATCTGACCTAATGCATTATTTTTCTTGCAGTAGTATCTCTTTTTATGGTATGTTTTTCTTAATGTGCAAGCATTGATTATGAATAATATTTAGCACATCTATGTGTATGAAAATAAATACAAGAGTATTTTACTGTAAAATAAGTGAAATATAAAATTGAATTATACAGATGTGACCTTTTTTTTTTTTATTGTTTCATAGGGAAAATACTGCTTTACACTGTGAAGAGCATTTGTTTGGTAAAATTTTATAAATTCTCTTCTTGTTTCCATGAGAATAATAAGGTAAGAGGGCAAAATTTTATGGGACCAGTAATGAGATTTGTTCCTCTTCCACTCAGACTTATTAGAGTTAAACCCTACTGTGAACTTCTCCAATTGCCAGATTGATTCAACAATGCAATATTTGGTACGAATACTGTACATTGCTTAATCTAGCTCTTGCATTTCTAATTTCCGAAAATTAGAGATGCCCTATTTACTGCTTAGTTTGGAATGGCCCTGATTTAACTTTGTAAGGAACAGCTGAATGAAATATCTGAAATATGATAAAACAGAAATAGAAATTCCACCATTTCATATAAAACTAGGTTTTCCATGAGAAGGCACTGGGTGCACCTTGGAATATATCTCCTGCAACCAGATAGCAGTAATATGCTCTTTGTGATAGAGGACAGTGCCTTGGCTGGTAGATTCAATGTTCCCATGTACGTTTATTATGATTATGGAACCCATTTAAAGAACCAAACACCACCCAGAAACTAATAATTATAAGGCAGCTTGTAAATGCTTGGTTAAATACAGCTGTATATTCTACCACAAAAAAAAATCAATAGAGAAGCAGAATAGTTTTGTAAGTCCGTTTCTTTTTTTTTTTTCTTTTCTTAGGAGAAGTAGTAATGCTTAGGGTGATATGATATTCTTGTAGGATTTAGTCTCAATTGTTTGCTTTTCAGGAGATATTTTATTTTATCTCAAGTAATTTATCTCACATACATATTTATCTCATGTTCATTTAATAATGAAGAACTTGATTTTTATGTAGTTTCCCAGGCAAGGACAAGGGTATTTTTGAGCTTTAAAGGTGCTGAGTATCAACTCAATACTGGTCAGATCAGTAGAATCCTGGCATTTGGGAAGTGTTTAAACAGCCTCTGATGGAAATCTGAAATTTTATATATTAACTTTGCAATTTAATACCAAGGAGAAAACTGTACTGGTGTAATTAAAAAATAGAGTGATCTGGTGATGACAGAAAAAAGAAACTGTATTTCATCTCTTGCCCATATTTGTCTACTGAGGAGTAGCAGTGAGATGGCTGTAACCTTCCCTTGACCACAAGCAATGACATACCTCAGCTGTACCAAGACCTTGCTCCCAGTTCGCAAAAAACCTGGGACCAGGTGGAGGGTTGGTCCTGCACGCATGCAGAGGCATCTTGATTTGCACTGGACAAATGCACCATTCTTGCTCAAACTATAGGAAAATTCCTTACTGCTGGCTCCACGATAATGGGAAACAAAGTAACTGGTTGTTTGGTTTTCCAAACCATTTCCAGGGGGATTGGTTTTGACTATAGGATCAATTATTAGTATTATGTGCACATAAATTCTCTGAAGATAAAAAGATACTGAGTTGTCTGCTTTGGGATCCATTTTGGCTTTAAGCCTAATATTATGTTGACCAACCCTTTAAAATTCAGCAGTATTTGGGTATTTTAATATGTTTTCAGAACATAAAGAAATCGTTGTTTCCTGCTAGGGATTGTAATTTACGATGGTCATTTTAGGTAACCATAAATGGGGCAAACCATAACCATTAAGTAACCGTACATCTACTAAAGCTTGTTAAAAACCCATGTATATTGTGCAAGTTCAGTTAGATACTTCTAAAATTATTGGGTCTTCTCTTGCATATGTTCAGCACCAAAATCACCCAAATTACTTTTAAAAAGTGTATTACTACTTGAATATGCACTTTCCCAACAGGAGCATACTGAAGATTCAAGAAGAATTTGTATAAGGCAGTAAGAAGCTTTGAAAAGCTGTGTAAGATGGATTGAAATCATCAAAGCAGACTTTTTTATTAGCTATCATAAACAGCCTGTAATAAAAACACAGCACAATCTTCCTAGCAAGAAAAGAATGCAACATGGGGCTGAAAAATCATATCAGAAATGTTACCTCCTGCTGCCACACTGAGATTCACGGCAGAGCCAGTCAGTGCCAAGTATTATGGACAAGGAAAACTATGTCTTTTTTTCCTTTCTAGCTGGTAGGGCCCTTTAGAGCATGGAGAGACCCTCTGAAACAGGGCAGCAATATGCCTTCCTCTCTCCACCATCAGAGTAAACACAACACAACTTTGCTTGAGCACCAAAGAAGTCTAAAGCATTACAGAGGGACACCCTGTATTTTTTTTTTCAAATTAATTAATATGAATATTGCTATTGATATGAAAATTAACTCCTATGTACTACTGTTATATTGTTTTATAATACCTGCATCTATTTTGCATTCATATGTTATTTATGTGTCTACCATTCTTATCTACTGAACTTCTTGCTGTAGAACTTTTGCAAGAGGAATTGGTCTTTATACAATGGTACCAGTGTCTGCACTCTTGCAGACAGTGTAGGATAGCTAGCAAGGGCAAGGAAGAGTGGCTCCTATTCCTTCACCTGGCTGGAGAGGAAAGATACTTCATCGTGAAGTGAATTATCTCACCTGCATCAGGTTTAAAAGTTTTGAGGCCACTATGACAACAACAGAAGTGTAAGTAACAAAGGCATATTTGGAAAGCAGTACTGAAATGATCAATCATTGATGACAAACCCAAGTTTTCATGTCAGGATGTGCGGAAGTACATTGTAGGCATCTGTTCTGTGTGCAAACTGACTAGCAACCACTTTTTTTCTCAGCTCTTTTCATACAAGTAATGTGCTAGGAATTGAACAAAATTACATGGAATATGGTCATTTTAGTATACATAATCTGGAAAAGAATAGACCTCTAAACAGATGAACATGAAGACCCTATGAAGTAAAGGCTTTCTTTAAAGTTATAGTGCATGTGAAACACTTTCAGACCTTGCTGATATTTTAAACCAACATGTCATGCATCTTACCACTGAAAACCACACTGCAAAACTTCAGCCTGCTGCTCTACCTTTAATACTATTGAACTTTCAGCAGTCTTTCAGACCTGTACCTCTCTACCTGTCCTTCTCTACCTGCCCTGCTGCTATGTTACCAAAGCATTTTACTGTTGAATTCTCTTTATAAGCCAGTATTCCTAGTTAGGTCTCCTATTTCTTTACATGTTTAATTTCAGCACATATTCAGTAGTCAGAATAGTTTTCTCTGTAAAAACTGTATATAGTTTGTTCACTATATATTCTTATATTCTCAATATATATGTTTATATATAGTTTATACAGATATTCTCTCTGTAAACTATTTTAATAAGTGTTACATGCTTATATATCAATGTAGAAATACATAACAGATATATAGATGTTTTTAAATTAAGTGTGATGGTGAGATCAATGCTATAGCTCTCTGGAAGGATACTTTTGGCTCCCAGCCAGGAGCCTCGGATGCCACCTGCTACCCGTGATCAGGCACATCTGGTAACACACTCACCTGGCAAGTGCAGGATCCAGCCAGATTTGAGTCTTTGTGTCCATGCAAAATGCAAGTTTGGAGATGATGTCATCTGGTTCAGGATTTTATACAGGTTTCATTAAAGGTCTGAATTCAGTTAGGATTTGATTCCTTTTTCCACAGCCATCTGTAAGATGTTGTGAGAACAGCTGCTCCTGCAGCAGGTGCCAACTCCTAGATTTCCTGAGAGAGAAGCTAACAAGGATTTAGGAGGTCTGTCTTATAGAACAGCCAAAGCTGCCATTGGCTATTGATGAATTTGCTTTATTAAACAGGTACTATATTTATTAAAATTTAGTAGATAAACACCTAGAACAAAATATCTTCTAAAAAAAAAAATCTGTGTAGGGACTGGAAATTGCCACAATTAAGAGTCTACTGAAAAACTGTGTCATGAAGACAGTTTCTGATCATATTGTTAATAACTTAGCAATAATTTCACCTATGAAAGCAAGAGCAGAATCAAGATGAACTTATAAGAATAGATAAATATGAGTGAGCTCATGAGCACCTCAAGTTCAACAAGGTCAAGTACAACCTAAGTCTGGGCAATCCCAGGCACAACTGCAGTTTGGCAGAAAATGGATTAGGAGCAGCCCTGAGGAGGACCTGAGGGCGTTGGTTGACAAATAGCTCAACATGACCTCTCTGTGTGCTTGCAGTCCCGGAAACCAATCATGTCCTAGGCTGCATCACAAGAAGCATGACCAGCAGGTTGTGGGAGGGGATTCTCTCACTCTGCTCTTGTGAGAGTTCTGCACAGTACTGCATTCAGCTCTGGGACCCCCAACATAAAAAGGGTGAAGACCTGTTGCAGTGAGTCCAGAGGAGGGCCACAAAGATGCCTAGAGGGCTGAACCACCTCTCTTGTGAAGACAAGCTGAGAGAGCTGGGCTTGTTGAGCCTGGGGAAGGGAAGGCTCCAGGAAGACCTTAGGGAAGCTTCCAGTGCCTAACGGGGCTGACAGGAAATCTGGGGAGGGATTTTTCTTACAAGGGCATCTGCAGATAGGACAAGGGGTAATGGCTTTAAACTGGAAGAGGGTGGATTTAGATTACACATTAGGAAAGACTAGACTGGACAACAGGAAAAAGTTCTTTGCTATGAGGGTGCTGAGGCACTAAAACAGGTTTCACAGAGAAGCTGTGGCACCTCCATCCCTGGCAGTGCTCAAGGCCAGGTTGCATGGGGCTTTGAGAAACCTGGTCTAGTAGAAGCTGTCCCTGCCCATGGCAGTGGGTTAGACTAGGTGGTCTTCAAGGTTTCTTCCAATCCTAACTATTCTACGAGCCTGTAAATATTCAAAACTGGTTAAAACAAATTGAAATTTAGCTCTGTTAAAGTGTGGTTATGTATCATTTTACATAATAGAATCCAATATAGTCATTAAATACTGCAATTAGATATTCAAGCGAGTTCCAGTAGTCCTATATATGTGAACAATTTAACAAAAAATAGGGTTAAATTTCCCGTGTTAATCCACTGCCTAAGATCAGAGCAGCCTTGTTAGGTGAATAGGATACCCATGACTTGGCCCAGTAACCTTTCTGGCAAAGTGCTTTGCCTCATAATGCTTCTATTTATTCATGTGAAGCATTGGAACAGGTTGCCTGAAGAAGTGAAAATGCTCCATCCCTGGCAGTGTTCAAGGCCAGACTGTGCAGAGCCTTGCGCAGCATGGCCTAGTGTGAGGTGTCTCTGTCCATGGCAGAGTGGTTGGAACTAGATAATCTTAAGATCTTTTCCAACCCTAATTATTCTATGATTCTGTGTATTCAGAATTCTATTTAAGTCATCTTTGCTTTTGTAGAGGCAAACTTTTTATGTCCTTCTTTAATTCGGGTATTGCTCCAGTTGTCTTTCCAGTTCAAGTGATCACCCTTACAAGTGTTTCAGACCACAACCAGGTAACTGAGGTTTTCTATTTCAACTAAGTGCAATGCTCCAGACTGTTGAGTTCAAAGAAAAAACTGTAAAATAGCATAATTAATCTCAAAAACTTGTCTAGAATCAAGTGAAATAACGTTGTGTTTTGCATAGAGAATTTCTAGGCTGATTATTTCACAGTTAGTTGAGATATCACAGTTATATAAATTCTGAAGGCAGTTCCAGTACTCATTTCTGCATATTAAAATAGTAATGACATAAAATATGTTAATTTGCTATCATGCTAATTCATTGATTTGCCATATAATTTTATTAAGTCAAATCAAAGATGCCATACTAAAAAGAACACATTTATTAAAATCTGATATTTTAGTTGATTTTATGAGAAATATGTGGGTGTTAAACACTGATGAGCATTCCATCTACTTTATTAATCATTCTTATATATCTTGGACAAATATTTCAATAACTACCACAGCTGAAATGCAGATAACAAAGTTAAAAAATAAAAGCTTTCTGGGGTTCATAACTCAGTTACATAGGGCTTGGGCTGCACAAGGCCTTCCCACTGCGTTCTTTAATTTCCATAACAGAAAGCATGCAAATCTGAAGGTGTATATCAAACAAGTTATACTTGTGTTATATAGCACATGTTGCAAGAGCTTTTCTGTATTTTTACCATCCCATTTAGATATTGGTGCTAATTTCTCTCATAGTCCACTTATAAAATTATCTTAGAAATAGTTATAACAACAGATTATTTGTACTAAAAGTTGTCTGGAAGCTCGGTAATGATTCAGCTGAGGCAGTTTCCTAAAAAAAATAAGCCTTTTTCCAAACAAAATTTAAAGGTCAGGCCATTTCAGAAATACTTTAGCTATAAGTAGAGATGTTTAAAAGTTTGAAGGAAAAATCTGAACCTGTAATTCCCAGTTTATAGTTGTCCTAGATTTCATTTGATTTTAAGGTGGTCTCATTTTTGTTAATGTTGCATTCTACAGGAGATTTAAAGATAGAAATGTTGGAACCAAAGTAGTTAATTATCGATTTCTTTAAAATTGAGGATTCTGTGCATTTTTGCACTCGTAAGTAGGGACTATTTGAACACCACTTTATCTGGTGAGAACATTTGAACAAGTAAGTATGAGATCAAAATACAGCTATTGGGGGAAACAGTTTATATTCCTATGTAAGAAACAACTGCAGTGTGTTGTTATACATGTTTTTTCATAATTTGTCAGAAATTCAGCAGAGCTCTAATTGTATATGCACGACAAGCCTGAACATATACTTTTCCACAGCTCATGTTTTGCAACTCCATTTTCTCTAGAGATATTTGAAATTATGCTTTTCTTGAGGATTAATTAGAAGCCATCCTGGGAATATAGACACATTGTCTGAGAGAAGATGAAACAATGGCAAGGGTTCCTTCTCCTAAACCAGTAGTCTAAGCTAGTGTCAGATAGACTCTAATGTTCACTGGACTGTGGTTAAGAAGAATTAATTTCATAATAAATAATACCTACAATGCAATGCAAATAAACAATTTACTGAAAAATTATTTTACCTGTAACTAGAATTGTATCTGCTTCAGTGAGCCTGAACAAGTCCTTTTGTTATTAGTGCCTACTAACTAATTTAGTTGCTAATACCTGCTGATTCCATTTTTATCACTCAGAAAAGAAAAAAACACATACGCACCAAAAAAAACACAAAGCCCATAGTGAAAACACTGCCTGTAGCTAAATAATCTCTCCTGTAACACATTCACATTATGATGACAGTCACAAAGGGTCTCAGCTGCTCGTTTCTCATCTGCACTCAGCCAAACAAAGCTTCTGAGGCTCTGAAATTTTGAAGATTAATGCCAGAGGACGATGGGAATCTTTGATAGTCAAGTATGATTGTAAAAACTGAATGCAAAGGAAAGCTGCATGTATGGAGTTACCTTCAAAGTCTGTCTCTTCAAAGCTAGCCAAGAAGTATTTTCCCTGCAGAGAAGCACATTGCAGCTCTATTTCAGGATTTGCACCTAGAAAGTTAGCAGGTGACCAAGTTAGCGTTGGGAAGCTTGTATACAAGCAGTCAACGGGAGAGTGTGTGTTGTGTCGCTGCAGAGTCTCTTTGGGCAGAACTGTAACTTAGAAAGTGGAGGATGTCGATTGCAGTGACCCTGTTGTCACAGGGGTGCTTGCCTCCTTGTGGCTTAGGTAGGATAGGATGATTGATTAAAAAAAAAACAAATGCTTAATTAGTTCATGAAAACAAAAGAGAAATCTTTATTCACATCAACATCATCTGCAACTGAAGAACTTTTTTCACTGCTTTTGAAAGCCAGCATAGAGCCATGACTTATAAAACAGCAACCTACTGTTCTGAACTTTTTCTGTTTCTCGAAGTGTAGCATACAATTAACATGATTTGGTCTTGGAAAGGGAGTTCTCATTTTTATTGAGTTTTTGTTTTGTTTTGGTTTGGGTTATTTAAATTGTACTCTTATTTCCAGAAAACCATGCAGCCTGTGTATTGACACAATCTGGAAGGTGGTTCTTAACAATATTCTGCTGATTGTGCACTCTCATGAATGCTACAATATAGATTTCAGCTTCATATTTTTTGTATTCACTATATTGATTTGCTTTATCATATTGCAAGGAAATGCAGTCACCTGCTCAAAGTATGCAGCTAGGTATGTTTTCAGGTGATTCAATGCTATCTGCTTTCTGCTTTTTTTGATTGCTAATGCCAAGCACTAAAACTGAAGCTGTCTCTTTCCCAAAAACAGCGCCTATATTCCCTATCTACATGCACTCAGCCATAGTTTTATGATCATGAAGGAAGGGGTGGTATTATCACATTCCAGTTTTACTTGTCTTGTGCAATCTCTGTGTAAATTCTTTTGGCATTTCCACAGCTAGGTAAACTCCACTCTTCTGAAACTGAGGTGAAGAAGAACCTTGGCCAAGCTTGTGCTTCTTTTTGCAGCAAAACACCAAATGTGTGCTTGGCAGAAAGATTAATTTGCAAAATAAACTGTGACTTCTATACAGGAAAGCTTGAGACCAGCATGGTCACTGAGCTACTGAAATTATCAGGGTCATGGTTATAAATACTTCATATTATTGACAGGAACAAAGCAGTGTGCTTTTGTTTAAATGACTCTTTACTACTTTTTCCCACTGTAGATGATTCCGCTGTAACATATTCTGTGCTACTTGTTGTCAAGAAGCAAAAAATGTTAAGTGGGACACATTAAGAAAAAAGATCTCAAGAAGACATCGAGCCTTTCCTGACTTTTCCACGTGATACTGTCATACCTATTCAGAGAGGCCATGGTCTTCTAAAAAGTAAGTTTATCGACGGTGAAATCGAACAATTCTGGTTTTAGCCTGTAATTACTTCAGGACCCATAAATTTGAATGGAATTATGTGCTAATATCTGTCTATGTTACTAGTGCAGCAGTAGTCAACAGCCTTACTACGTGAAAGCAATTATTGACACAAGCCTTTAGCCAGATCTTAACATAGTTATTAAAATTTCTTTTTACAACCTCCAATTATTATAATTTTGGTAATTATTCAGGAGGAGAACTATAAATTTAGAAAAGATACTTGTAATAATATACTTGTTGCATTGTTTTTCAAATACATAATAGATTTTTAAAACATATCTTATTAATCCTAACACTCATCAGTATAGATTTTTTTAATGACAGATAAGTACTTTCCCCCATCTAATAGTGGAAGAATAAGAGATGAAAAGGGAAGTGAACAATTTTTTGGACTATTCTCTGTCATTCAAGAAATTATCATATTTTCTTCAATCCATATAGTCAGAAATGAAAGCATACAGATTTTCCTAACAGGTAAGTAGTGAAAGTTACAATAATTTTTTTGGAACTTTGACTTCTAGAAAAAAAAAATTACTTGGTGTCAGATAAACATCCTTACATGAGACAAATAAAGCCTTTTTGCTCAATACCAAAGCTGAGGAGGCAAAATCACACAATAAACTTCCCACAATCAATAAACAATAGGTAACCTGTCAAAAGTAAGTAAAAGAGGGAAAAAAGAGGCAATGTTGGCATCTACAAACATCAACTGGAGAAGTAAGGCATAACACCAAGAAAATTAATGTCAACACCTCTTATAGAAATTACTAGCTGCTTCATCTCAATTTTCTGCAAGTAAATGTCAACTTAGCCAAAGACAGCAGACACATTTTGTAGCTTGAATATTCAAATGACTTTGAAGGCAAATCCCTCAAACATAGAAAGATGCTATACTTTAAAACGAGTATCAGTGAGGAATGCACTAATGAGTAACAGCTGATAAGAGCTAAACTTATAAGCCTAGGAGTTCTTTATGCTTATGTGCAGACTCCTGGGTTATATCATGCTCATTTTAGGTAGATTGCTTACTGATAGCTTGATCTACCTTAGCTCTAAATTGGTGGAACACAGATGAAAGCAGGATGGAAAACCACAGTAGCTCATCAAGCACAGCGTAGTTAACGTTGACACTCCTGTAACCAAGCTGGGGATTTGGTTTCCAGCATTACATAAAGCAAGATTCAATTCTCATTAAGTTCCATGTTGTCAAAAACAAATCCTCACCAGGAGTCCTTTCTAATTTATGCTTTATAAACACAGGCTAGGACCCACAAAAAAAACCCATCTTTTCTATTTCATCTCCTCCTTGTAAAGCTTTTATTATTCTTTAAGATAACTATTTCTGTATTTTCATTTGTATTGTCAGACTTCTTCCCCATTCTTTTTTCCTGAAAAATCTAAGCGATGAATATTTAAAAACCCTGGTAAGACCTGTATCAGAGATGTGGTTCAAAACAATATAGCTATAGCCAGAAAGCTGTGTAGCATGTGAACTGCTTTTACACCATTTATGTGCCTCTCCTCCGTTTCAGACATAGTCAAACCTTTCTGTTTAATTGTAGGGGGGTTAATTTTCCAGATTCTGTACATTTTGTTGGATAAAATCAAAAGGGAAAGGGTATGTCATCACCTTTTATTCTTACTCCAGTATTTGCTTTATTGAAAGATTAGCTGGCCGTAAATGTGTTCAATGAGGAAGTAGATTTTATTTCCACTGCCAGAAAACATTGAAGTTGAGATTTCTCCACATAAAGATCCATGTACATACAATATGAGTGGTCAAAATTACGTCCTTAAAGTTTTACTAAACAAATAATAAGTGTTTTAGTCCCCAGTCTGAAGGAAGGTGAGTTAGAGGACTGCTTTTATGTTAATTCCTACAATACTGTGCCTTTAATTATTGTGGGTCAGAATCATTCTTGCTATAATCCATCTAAATAATTGGAAATATTACAAATTATTATGCTACTGTGGCTGCCACTTTTCACTTGTCTGTATGTATAAGTTTTGTACAAGAGAATTCTGATAATACCTTAAAAGAAAAAAATGGCAGGCAAGAAATAACGTCTTCCTCTTTCATCTAAATTTAACTAGAAAAATAGTTGCAATGAAATTAGAGATGTGCTGAACTATCCATAGGAGATTCCAATCCATTATTAGCCTACTCACCCTGCTACTTATCTTCAAGTGAACACACCGCAAGCAGAAAGGATTTAGGTTACATTTTATTAATCCAAATCATGTAGGAAGTGGGGTTTAGTGAAACTGGAACACTTGTTACTATAATTTAACTACAAAAAAAAAATCCAGCATTTAGTTAAATAAGAGATCTGACTTTAATGCAAAAATGCAAGGAGTTCTGTGGAAGTTTCAGTAAGGTTGGAATGTCAGTTTGGATTTTCAGCCTTAAATCTGAATTTCCCTGGTTTTGTGGATTTGTCAAATATTTAAGAGTGCTTAAATGTCAACTTTCTTTTTGATGATATTCAAGCTTCCATAATGCAGTGTTTTAAAGAAGAAAAAAAAAAAAAAAAAAAAACAGGAAGAAATAAAACTGGTAACTGGTACGGCTGTGTTAAAGAATAGGTGCTTGTCCTGTGGTTATATGGCCTTAGTGAGAGTCAAACATCTGAATTCTTTCCTAACTATGGACTGATGTGAAGCTGGGACCTCTCCAGAGGGCTTTTACCTCTCTGCTTAAGTTTCCTGAAAGATCAAATGAAGATTATATCTACAAGTCTCGGAAGACATTCAAACTAATTAGTTGATACATAAAATGTATAAAGTGGTTTAACATGTTTGGATGGGAAGTATTATTGACCACTTCAGGTGGGATTTTACTTGTCAGTGATCGGACAAAGCCCTGATGCATAAGTATGCATCAGCCGGTTGCCCCTTCTGAGTATGTTTCAATTAAAATTGGTCAAGGATACAAGCTCAAGGATTGTCATTCCTGCCAGTGTCTTATGGACAAGGTGGATCACATTTCTGTAAAATGAGTGCTGGATTGGAGGAAACACACCTTATTTTGCAAATATATTGCTAAATATATGCTTGCATGTTTTCTGATATTCTTATGCCTCTCGAAAAAGCTGTCAGGCTTTGGTGCTGGTTCATGTGCAACCAAAACGTAAGTGCAAATGTTGCCAGGTTTGGAGTTCTTTGAGGTTTTCATGTTCAGTGTAATTTTTAAAAAGGCAAACATGCAGGCCTATTTGTCTAGTGGTAAAATTACAATTTAACTGAAGTGCATCTATATTAATAATATGATAATATGACCCAGTATGTCTGAATCTAATTGATCAAAACTAATAACTGTGATGGAGCATTTAGTTGGAGAATTCAGTATGAGAGATAATAGATTTATACCTATTTCTCTACTTAAATAGTTAACTCTATTTTTCACGTAATCCAAAATATTCTCAGTACAATTTCCTTTATTAATGGTCCTATATGGAAAGAGGAATTGTAGAATCATAGAATAGTTACAGTTGGAGAGGACTTTAAGATCACCTAGTTCCAACACCCCTGACATGGGCAAGGACACCTCACACTAAACTACAATACCCAAGGCTCTGTCCAGCCCAGCCTTGAACACTGCCAGAAATGGAGCATTCGCACTGTCATGGGTTCAGCAGCAGTCGTCTTTCCCCTTTAAGTAGTAACTGGTGTAGCACCGTGTTTTGGATTTTCAGCTCGGGAACAGTGCTGATAGCACCAGTGTTTATAGTTATGGCTTAGAATGTTTAGGCTGGCCAAGGACTTTTTGAATTGCATGCTCTGCCAGGGAGGAGGGGAGCTGGGAAGAAGCTTGGCGGAAGGAGAGACAGGGCACCAGACCCAGACTGACCAAAGAGGTATTCCATACCACAACACATCATGTCCAGGATGTAGAGACGGAGGGGAGAGACCCTAAAAGATGGTGGTGCAGGGGTATGTGCGTGGCATGGCC
>JASSUY010024276.1:0-26511 GCA_032466535.1 Forpus xanthops | reverse complement strand
ATATGCCGAAAGAAAGAAAGTAAGGGGGGGGGGGGAGTAATGAGAAGCATTTTAACAGGAATGTGTTTATATTTTAACTGTACATCATGGCATTTCGTTTACTAGCCTGCTAGAAATTAACTGTGTTTTTTTAGATTATTGAAAAGAACTTGGGTTACTTAAAATTACATTAAATTGGTTTTATAGCAAGATATGTCATATTTTTACTGCATTAGTGAACCTTTTGATAGATACTGGAGTGGGTAAGATGGTGTTGTGATTTCCATTTGATGCACTTCAACCTTTTAATATGGTTTGTTAGTGATTTTTGAAGAAAATGTCTCCATCACGTTATTATAAATAAAGCAACCCTATCTTTCTAAATCATTAGAAAATATATTCAGCAGCTACATTTACAAATAGTTATTCTGCAGTAGATTGCAAATTGATACTTGTTGGAACGGAAGTGTTCAGTTTTGCTTTCTGTGTGGTTAGCTAGTATGTTGTTCATTCCTGCACAGATATAACATGTGATGTGATCAGGGAAGAAGGGAGATGTGATGGGGATAAGTTTGCAATCACAACAGTGTAGTAAGTTTGTCTCTCTGTGTGCATATTATGAAATTAATTTCCTGTATTTCTTCGATATAGTCTCTTAAGTGTGTACCCATTTTCCTTAATTGCAACATTTCAAAACAATTTTTAATGGGTTTCCTTATTAAGAGTCAGAAAACAATAGAAAACATTTACTGTAGTGTCTCTAAGTGAAAATAAGCTCTGAATATTAAAATAACCGTTTTTCTCTCCAGAGTACTCTAGGTAACTTCATAAATGATTTCTCAGGTTTTAACATGATCAACATGTGGGTTCTTGCCGTGCATTTTACAAATAGAAATATTTGTACAAATATGACCATATATTCATACTGAAGTTATTTTGAAAGCAGTTACTGCAATTTTGAAAATATTATTTATCTTTGACATTTCTGATCAGTACATTTTGATTTCCTAATGAGATATCTACCACTGCAGATTTCTTTTGGCCTACATAATAATTAAAGTGTTTTTTCTTTCTGCTAAACCCTTCACTTTTACAAATCCACCTAAGTGCTTATTTGTGGAAAATACCTCAAGTTGGCAAGTTAAAATCAAAATTGGGATCGCAGGGTTTAAATGGTTGGGTCCAGAATGTTGATTGGATTGCATGCTAATGTAATTTATGAATGTAATTTGACACATTTTGTCATATATTTTATTTACAATCTGTGTACTAATCCTGGAGTTTTCTGGATACTTTAATCAGATTATTTATCACCATTCATTAATGATCTTTATTGGTTAAGTTTAGTAACTCCATAAATGAACAGTTTGTGCTTAATTCTCAATGAATCAATATATATATTTTGGATTGGATTGTGCAGTTTATTAGAGTGTCATACTGCAATGTTGAGGTGAGGATTGGGCATTAGGGTTTAACTTGATTTTTTGAATTGAAGTACAGAGTCATAATATGTCGTGTAGGAGCATTGCGTTTGGTGCTGTAATGGGCCTATATCTGATCTCCCTTGTATGTATTAATAATATATAAATGAATGTTTACTCTTCTTTTCTTACTAGAATCAAAGTAGATTAGGATCAAAATGGGACCTTAAAGGCTTAGTTTGTCTTTTTATGTTGATACATGTAAACCATTTTTTACACAGTTAAGAACAAAGTTTGAATGAGCGCTTACTATGAACCAGTATGTTTACTGAACAAGGAAGGTATATGCACTTCTCAGTGTGACTATGCATTTCTCCTAAAGATGACTGTAAGATAATAATATAAATGTTAATACAGTACTCTTATTATCCCACTTATCATCTATACCTTATCATAATTTAGCATAAATTACTTTTCCACCTGTTCATGAAAACAGACATAGACTTCTTCATTTTACTTAAAATCATTTGTCTAGTATTATGTGTGCATGTTCTGGTTTTATTTCCAATACTGCAAATTGGCATAGTGGGATTGGTTTTGATGGAATTCCACTCCTTTATTCCAGTTTGGTCTATAGGTTACAGTCTTAATCTGTGCAAGAGAAATTTTGAGCAAAATTCATAGTATTTCATCCAGTGTAACTGTTAACAGAGCATGTAAATGATTTAAGTAGCTATTGTAATTATTGTGGAGGAATAAACACCTTTAGAAGGTGATATAGATGGCTGTCACATTGGTCCTTATTGACCTTAAAGGTAACCCAGGGCAGCGAGCTAAGACTGTGAGACAACTGACATTTAATTGTCTAAGTTTGAGGAAGATCAATGAAATATTGAATAAGATAATGTAAAAAAAGAATAGAGTTATGAAACAAAAAATGGCAGTGATTACTTGTACAGGCTTGTGCTCCACTCCAGTGCAGTGTTTGCTATATTCAATGTCAAAGAAAATAGGACAACAAGTGATTAAGAGATGAAAATACTAATTTGTCATAGTTTTAAATTGTCATAAGATAACTGTATTATCTTCTGTGTTCCCATTTATTTTATAGATAAGGAATAATCCATGTCGTTTAGCGCCTGATTGACTCTGATGATCTTGTGGAAATTATTGTAGAACTGATAGAAGCTGCTCCTTTTGATAATTATGAACATCTGTATTTTTCTAATAGCTTTGTTATTATCAAGTTATACCTAGCATAATCTGTTTCTCTGAGTCACTAACAGTTTTTCCATATTCATCTGATTCTATGCAATTTTAAAATATTTGTATTTTCCCTGAAGCATATAAAGAACTGTTGCTAATGTAGTTAAAAGATCTTGTGGTCTTCACCTTGTCTTGGGTGTTTTCTGTCCTCTTGTGGTCACAAAAATGCCACTTACTGTGTGTAGAAAAATTGGTTGGCCACTGTGCATTTTCTCATCTAGGTCGTGGAGATACCAGAATTGAAATGTGGGCCTATTTTGAGTGTTCTTTTCATTACAAGGAGATGAGTTATAGGTCTTGCAAGAAATTCCTATTATTTGCCTTTCTTTACATTTGTTAAATCACCTATTTTTTTGTAAGTAAGTTTGGCAAGACAGAGCAGAACAAGGCTAGCTTTGTTTTGTTGTCTTAGTGTAATGAAGGTCGACTTTTCTGGGTCTTGTTTTGGTTTTAAACATAGTGAAGACAAAGACACTTGAATCTTTGCTACTGCTTTAAACTGGAGAGTGACATCTGTATTTGCTACCTCCTAATAAAAATGTAATTCCCTTCTCTTCTGTATTTTTTCCCGTGAAGGTAAAAGATACGCTTGAAGATACTTTTTGACACTTCTTAATGTTTTCCGTATTCCTAAGTATTTTGAGATGGATTAATTTGATTTTGTTTCCATTTTTTCACACACCATATAGTTTTCCCAAGTCTGTATGAAAAGATTCTCTGTGCTAAATAGTTTGAAGAGAGTCTATGAATTTCCTTTTCATAAAATAGAAGTTCACCAGAGGTTCACATCTTCATTCTTCTCCTGACAGTAGTGGATAGGAAAACAGTTTTCTAGGGAAATAGGATATAATCTGTGTGGACATCTGGAAAGTTGAGTTGCCTAACATCAGTATATAGTGCTGCTTTAGACATTCTAGGCTGCCTAAGATACCTTCATGGAACTGGCAGGCATGACATAGGGTATATAGGAGAACTGTAGTCTTCTGGAGATACAGCTGAAGCTGAGTGGAGGCATCTGAAAAGATATCAGGCATTTAGAATTACTTTCTTTTTTATCACTTTACTCATGAAGACTAGAGACATTTTGTAGAGATTCTTTTTTCCATCAAGTATTTGATCTGCAAAGTCAGATTGTGTAATGCAAAGGGTGAGGGCCCTACAAATAATGTAATTACAAGAGATCTTGTGAGTACAGGATCAAGATCCCTTGCAACATATCCTCTTAGTCTGACATTTTGGGATCTTAAAACAAGTCAATGTTCAAAGGTCTTTTAAAATTTCTCTCTCGAACCTGTCTCTCTAATCTCTGAAATTTTAAGTTCTAAGATGACTGATTTATTTTTAGCTGCTTTAACTAATTCTGCTATGTCTTCATTCTTCTCTATTAGGGATTAAACACTGAACAAGTCCCTTTTTGAAAAAAGGACTTTTTTTCCCAGTGAAAGATACAGGGCTACCAAGGCATCCTGTTGCTACCTATTCCACATGGAGAGTTAAGAGGATGAGGTCAGGCAAAATAATCGAGACCCTCCTTTTGAGTCTGGAGGTTCAGAAAGGAACCTCTGGCTTTCTAAACTTCTCAGAGAAGAGTCCAGGTGTGGCTGGATCCACCTAGTCTCAGACATGGTCAATTGTTTATGTCTAAAGGACTTTATATAGACAGTCAATCCTTTATATCACTTAGCTAAGATTTCCAAGTTTAGCGTGCTGTTTTCACTTACTGAGAATCTGTTGCAGCAATGAATCTCTCTAAACTCGAGGAGTAACCTTGAGAAGTGTCCCTACTCAAGGGGAGATCTTGGCATGCAGCCCACTGCTGTACAGGAGAGCTCAAAGGCTGGCTGCTGTTTGTAAAGTGATATAATTTAAACTCATAGTCACATTTGCATACTGTCTTCAGAAGTTTAGGGTTTTTTTAAACTTGAGTCAGCCATGACTAGGATTTTGGTTGGGGTGGTGGTGCACATTGCTCAGTTTATCCCTTTGTTATTATCTGTCTCCCTTGAACCCAATCTGAGTAAGATGCAGCCATCACAACCAGATGCATTCGTTACCACCACCACTCGTGGTTATCATTTGTGCAGTTATGGGAAATAAAGGTCATGCTAGGAATGGGGAAACACACTGTGAATTGCTCATTCGTTGCCGATTAGGAAAGGACTTCCTTCTAATCTCCATAGGTAAGAAGGCAGGAAGGATTGCCGAGGAAAAAGCGGACTTCTTTTCTAGTAACTCTTATTTTAAAGCTTGCTGCTTTCACAGGCATGAGTTACCTTTCACTCTGCGTTGGAGTACTAGATAATGTTAGGTATCTGCAGTTTGAGAGGTCGAATAGAGATGGTGATAGTTGGATGTTGTTATTATTTGCTTGCGTATAGTCTTCATGCATAGATAATTACACCATTCTGCACAAATCTACCCTGTGCTGTGTTGTTTGTGGTTCTGACATTGAAAAGAGACACTTGTACCTTGGTTATGAAAGGCACAGAGAAGCCAAACTTCTTGGCTACAGCCTTCTGAGATTCCTGAAGGGAGCCAATGATGATAGAGGATCTGTCTTTTGAGGACATCTATTTCTTCAGCAGCTGGATGGTTGTGATGCTTCAAAACAAGAAAGGAGTGATCATTAGAGAGGTACAGGCATGTACTGTACTGAACGTGCTGCCAGCAGCAGCATGGTACTGCAAGTGCTTTGCTGTTTTAAAAGAAAACCAGTGCTTTTTGCTAATAAAACAAACACTGGCATATATCTGCAGTTATAAAGAGGGCAGAGTTTTTATTACTTTGTCTGTAGTTTTATCCAGTGAGCAAGAATGTTGTAAGAGTAATCTCATATGACTGACCTAATGCTTACATACAGATTTTTGGCACTATCTAAGGAATTAAAACATGGGCACTAGGTAGCAAACTAAGAACTCCACTTCATAATTTATAGATAAGAATTTTGCAGTCTGCAGAAGACATGAAATGAGGTATATATGTCTTTCTATTGTGTCCTGCTGCTGTTACACTTACAACTCTTGTTTTCTGTTTTTGTGCACCCAGTGTAGTAACATTTTATAAATCAACTTATGTAATGTTATATTTCTTGGATTTGGTTGTTTTGTTTTATTTTTCCCACGATCATTAAACTCATAAACTCATAGTACTGGTGTAATTTTGCATTTAAGATACATACTGTAATAAGATGCATTGTCCCAGTGTGATGCTTTCCCTTTCATATGGATTCATGCTGTACAATGTAATTCCTTTTTTCTAGCACTTTTTTCTGTGTAAATTAATCTGAAAAGGAAATACTAAAAGCTGATATATTTGCAGTGAATGAACCGATTTTAGCAGGGAGAGTGATGTGGTTTCCTGCAATGCTGTCTCGCTGTTCCTTCTTTAAAACTGTTGTGTTGCGGGAGACTGTTGTGGTACTTAAGTTTATAGTTGAGAAACATTATTCTTGTTATTTAACTCAGATGCTGACATAATGAGTGCTCTGCTGCAATGAATATTTGATGCCTTTCTGCTAATGTAAACGCTCAACTATCTTGCCAGTTATTTTCAACCTTTATGACTTTTTAAACAATTTGGAGAGTGTTGCAGTTTGCCTGACCAATGTGTTTTGATGAAAAGCAAGAATTTTTTTATGAATGCACAGTTAACAACTGCCAGAATCCATTTGCTTGTGGTCTTGGCCGTTCTTCAGTGAGATTTTAACTTGAAATGATCTCTTTAGACTCCCGTGAGAGAAATGGGCCAGAGTCAGTATCTGCAGTATATGTACGTAGAACACATTATGGCATTTCCCCTCATTGTTGGCAGACAGAGGTAAGCACTTCTAGGCAAATTTGTTCATTCTATGATGCAATGCTATTGGAGCCTCAGATGGAATAGTTTCTAGCAAAACCAGTATATTCTAATTAATTTTCTCCTAGAAATGCTGAATTATGACTGAGGTGCTCATAAGCAGTGAGTTTGTAAATCAAAGGCTTTCTTTAGCTTTCTGAATCCTGAGCAGGTAAATGTTCTTTAGAAATTACTAGCAGTATGCAGAATACTTTGTAGGCATGTAATTGCATCTAGCCCTTAGCGTCTCTGTGTGTGTTTGTGCGTCCTCTGGGTGATGCTGTCAAGATGCTCTGTCCCACATGAAACATTTTAGAAGACCATATAAATGAATGTGGCACCATCTCTCTGTAATTTGCCCTTAATTCTAGCAGTTGGGTTTTATATGGAGTAGCACACATTTTAAGATTTTGTCACTGTATTTCAAGAAAAATATGGTCCAACTGGAAATAGTTTAGAGGACAGCAATGATAGTGATTAGAGGTCCCCCTGCCATGAGCAGGGACACCTTCTAGTAGACCAAGTTGATCAAAGCTCCATCCAACTTGGCCTTGAACACTTCTAAGGTGGGGGCATCCACAACTTCTTTGGGCAACCCATTACAGTATCTCACCAACCTTGTATTGAAGAATTTTTTCCTTACATCTAATCTATGTCTAACCTTTTCATCTTAAATCAGTGAGAAGAGCAAATTTGAGTAATTTAGCCTAAGGAAGGGAAAATGGAAGGAGAATGTGATAGCACTATCAGTTATATAGAAGGCTGCTGTAAATCAGAAGGTTGTAATATGTTCCCCATGCCTGTGGTGGCTCAAATAAGGCATAGTGGACATAAATTGTGTCAAAAGAGATTCAGTGTAGATATTAGGGAACAAGTTCTGCAGAAACATGTAGAACAGTACTGGAATAAGCGATCTCTGGGTCTTTTGATGTTCAAGTGTGCCAGTCATTAAAATCAGGTTGAGCAAACATCTGTCAGAGGTGACAAGTAGTCCAACCTTGAGACAGACTGGTGGACTATATTTTCTCTCTAGGACCTCCTAACATGTTTTTATGATTATTGATACAGTATATGAAAAAAAAAATATAACATGACCCAAATGGAAGGATGATGCTTTAACAAAACATCATAACATTTCTAAAACTACCTTCCGTCAATTGGATTCACTTCCAGTTTGTTCTAATTCCAAAATGGATCCCTTTGGTTAAGAAGGCCAACAAAGTTGGAGTAACATCAGGGTCTAACAGTACTAACAGTAAATATGGGTGGTAGTAACTGGTAGGGGTTGCCAAATCCTGTAATACAATTGAGGTGAGGCTGGTGTAGCTCTGTGCCCTGAGGTTCACCCTGTTGTGAAGGTGATCCATGAAATGTCTGATTTGATACTTAGTGGATTTTTTTAAATTTCTTAATCTTCTTACAGTAGTTTGAAACAAATCTGTAAGAGAAAGGAGAGATATGTTAAGTCTTTGAACCCACACGCTTAGCTGTGCTAGGGAATGTCACCTCTGGATTTTATGGGCTTGTAGTGCAGGGAAGATTATGATGCTCTTGTCCAGTCTTTCCTTTGTGAACTTGCAACCTATTTTCTTTTCCTAATTTTTGTTGTAAAAAGGGAAGGTTTCTTCTGCTCTCTGTTGTCCTTTTTATATAGGAAACTTGCATGTTCTGTGCATGGCCAGCATACTCATTACTGTCACAGGCAATCTCAGTGTTCCTGACTGCATATTTTACCTGCTTTTGGGTCATATGTCAGAAGTGCTAAATTTTGCATGTGGTGTTTTACCTCAGCTGTTTCATCCTCTGGGGTCAGGTGCAATCCCACTGGCTGGAATTATGCATATTACTGGAAAACATTACAGCTGACCATGTCTTGTAATGAAAGGGCAGGGTACCATGCCCTGGAGTGGCCAGGCTTATATTTGCTTTGTGGATACCTTTATAAGGAGCTCGTTGAAACAAATCTCCTGGGTATTCAACAGCCAAAGGTAGTTTTAAAATGAAAAAATATTTTTAACATAATCATATAGTGAAAAAAAAAAATCAAAGAATGGTAGGAGGAAGACAAGTAAAGAAAGTGGGGATAAGAAGAAATGATTTTAGATGAGGTCTTCCAAGAAGTGCCCCCATATGTTGTTTGTGGTCGCATTGCTTTTGCTATTAGGAACAGAAAGCTGTTGGTTGGAGAAAGTTCTTTTACTACTAAGACATCTGGTTCCCTTGCCTTGCATGCTTGCATAGTAAATATACAACCTCTTATGCTCACGGAGAAAGGAGGGTATTTTATCTTTATCCTTTATTACTGTGCTTTGAGGGAATAGGTCCAATTAAAATAATTTAATTTTGGACAACATATGAAGAGCCAGTAATCCTATGGCATTGCTACTGCATATCAGGTCATCATCACCCTTTGCTTGCTTGATCTTTTTAATGTCCTTGGAGTTTTCTTTATGTTCAGTATTTATTTTTGTTTTCTTTTGGATAACTGCAGAAATCCTCATACACTTTTTTAAAAATTACCTGTAACTTACTCTGTGTGCTATGAAATTCTCTTTCACATAGGAGATACTACTTAGAGATGAGAAGGGTGTGGTGTATGTATCTGTACAAAGGTATGTGTGTGGGGAGGTGTTTGTAGTGAAAATTAAAGTTTACGACCATATGCTTCTCTGAGATAATTAAAATATCTTTTTCATTGTAATCAGATATAATAGCTCTTGTTTAAATATTAATTAATTATTTTTTTCTGGCAGATTTTCCAGTTATTCTGGCCTTTGACTTACTTTGTACACTTGCTTACATTTGGATTTCTGAGTGACATTAAGATCAAAGGCTCTGTAATTGTTTTTTTGTAAATCATTAGAATTTCATTTCTAACAGATAGAAATGAGACTAGCAAATGTGTATAGTCCTTGCCTGCCTACCCTCTACTGATGCATTTCCTTTTCATTGCCTGTGCTGTGAGTTGGATTTTCTTATGTTGCCTCAAATTCACTGTTTTTTCTTTACAAGTCACTTCTCTTTTATTTATAAAAACATTATGGATTTTGTTAGGTGATGCAGTTATTTGTTTTAAAATGTGCCTTTGGGCTTCCAGCAGTCTTTTGTGTAATGCTGTTACTTATGTGAGTGATGGGCATGCTGAATGCTTAGCTTGCCTTTCAGAAGGACATGTGAAAATAAAATGTGGTATTTGCAATTCTTTCAGGATGAGCCCAGAAGTCTTATGAGGCTCTGAAGTGAAAATATCAGATGGAAAACTTTGAGTGCACTTCCTGTGATCCTAACTGAGCTGAGCTGAAAAGCAGCACCTCAATTTGTCTAAAATCATGAACTCCTACTACCTTGAAGAGGACTAACATGATTTTTTTTTACTTGGCTTTTCTGCTAAAGTGCATGATCTTTTTTCTTGCCTTTTTCTGTCACATGAGTGCACCTGAACTGGGGACTTCTGGCTCTAGTTCTTTTGTTCTTACCTTCAGCTCATGTCATGTCCCCCAAGCAATTACATGCATCTCAAAGCTCTTGTCCTTCTCCCTAAGGGTCCTCTGAGATGTCATCAGCATGAAAAGTTCCTTGCTGACACTTGGAAGCCGTGAGCTTCACTCCAAAGCTCACTGCTGCTGTTCTACTTCCCTCTTTTCCTTTTCAGACACATTTACATCACTCTCATATTGGTCTATGGTCTTGGTGCCTAATGGTGTGTGGCATCAGGAACAAAAGCAGTGCTGATGGTACCAACAGTATGAAATACAAGATGTGGTTATGGATTTGTTATAGAATAGCTTGGGATTTATGCCTAAACATTTCAAATTACTTTGATTTACTCTTTCATTGTTTAAACAGTAAAAGGAAATTTGTCCCATGCAAAGCTACATCTGACTACTGCTAAGAGTTTTTATTAAGCTTCTGCTTTATTTAATCTCCTCACTTTTCTAATTTTACTTGCTTCATTTTTAATGGTCATAATAAAGAAAGTGATAAAGTTTGTTTATTATGACAGCACCATTCTCCCTTGCACTGTAACTGAAGTCAGTAGACCTTCATTTAGTACCCTCAGCATCCGAGTTAATATTTCTCTTGCCTTCCTTTTTAATGAGAATTTATGCCTCCAAGAATTCTGTTCTTAACACATTGCAAATAAATTTGTGGCTCCCATTACTGCTGTCAGGTGCTGAGCACTCCAGAGAATGGGATGCCAAATAATCCTTTTCACACATGGACTCATCTGTTTTTTTAGTGCAGTCCAAGTTTGCTACACCCAAAAAGAACTCACACAGATCTTACAGTTCACTGAAGAGGAAATGAAGAAGCTGAACTTAGTTGAAGCAGGTGTTGCCACCTTCTCATGCAGCACAAGGTCCACCAAGAAAGAGCATTTTGCTGTAAACACTTTAGAGCCTGGTTCCATTCTGAGCAGTTAAGTGATGCAAAAGGTGTTTTTTCCTCAGTCCCATGAGTGCTCAGATGAGGACTGCAAACTTATTGTCAAAATTGCAAAGCTAATGATAAACCTGAAAATACTGGGTTTTAATGGATCACCTGCAGATTACCTATGACAGCCTGCAATTACTAGTTTGGGTACCATAGCTGAGAAACACTTAGAGTAATATTCTTATCCAGGAAAGTACAGTAATGCAGTGTAATGGTACAATGATTTTAATATTGATGAATAGGCTCCCTACAGTATCTCTTACATAGTTTTATTGGTAACCTAGGGATACTGCTTAGCAGTTTCAGATAAAATTGGCTTTAAATAGAAGAGGCCTGGAAAACATTTTCTGTGTTGTTAACTCCCATTTTCGCTGATTCTAAACTTGCATGTCACAATTCTTACTGGGACTTGAATGTAATAGCAGGACTTGAACTTTTGCTACCTACACACAGCTTCTTATTTTGATCTCTCTGGTTGTGCACAGAACTTGGACTTCATCTTTTTGACAAGTGAAATTAAAAGCTGCTTCTCCTCTTCACTGCCTGGGAAGTGTCACCTTTCCTATAATTCTTTATCTGAAGATTTTTTTTTGTCAACTATTGCAGATTCTTAAGTTGCAGATTTTTAAATGGACACCTTATGTTTAAACTGTTGTAAGGATGATTACGGCTATTTTGTATACTTCAGATATTTTCAAATGAAACTGTAATTTTGCCAATGGTGATAGCAGTTACTCTGAAAAGACAGTTGTGAAGCAGTTGGAAGCCAGTGAGTTCTGTACCTTAGGTAGCAGGAATGCTTTCAGGGCTTGCTGAATTTAAGTTCTTTAAGTGTGGCCAAATATTTCAAGATAGCTTTCAAAGCTTTGATTCTGTTGGAAGGTGTAAGAGACTGATCCTTTGGAAAATCAGGCTCCACTAATTATGTGGGTAACATACTTTAAAATGTTAAATTCTTTCTATGAATCATTCTCTCCCTTTATTAGACGTGACATTTCCATTTAATTTCCCAGTGGGATTCCATTTAATGTTTTCAAAACAATGTCAGTTGAAACCATATTTGTTTTGGTTGTTTGCCTTTATAACGAAATTTTTATTAGAGGAATTGTAAAGTTTTTAAAATGGAGGAAAGAAGAGTTTTTAGAGATTAAATATTTGAAAAGTTACACTTATTATTTTCTTTGAAATTCAATGCCTTGTGTAGATGACAAACTGATGAGGCAGCTGCGGCACATTTAAATATAATATCAGAAACAAATTATTTGGGAGTCTGCTGAATTTTCTTATTTTAAGCATGTTTTATTCAGTGACTCATATGTATTTAGTGCTACCATGAGTGAAGCTAATGCTTTGGTTTTAATTTACAGATGAAGTCAGTCCATTCTTGGAGTATTCCTATTGTCTTATCAGGAATGATTTTTTTTAGAAGGTGTATTAGATTTTTGTTATATTACTGGCTATGATGCAATATCAGTTCTATTCTAAATAAAAGAAAGCCAAGTGATTTTTGACTGTGGGACCACTGCCTTTTGTCAGTCAGCTCGAGGTGTGGATTCAGGTGCTAAGGCAAGTTGCTGTGTGTTCTCCAAATGTCCTGTTCTTTTGCAGATTACAAGGGCTAATTGGGCTTAAAGTTTTATGGGTGACCACTAATGAGATTCTCCAAGATATCTGAGTCTTTGCCTTGCTTTTGGTTTGGTGAAATGTGGTGTATAATATGAAATTTAAATGTGTTAAGAAAAATTCTAGATAAAGAAAAACTGCTTATGTAATTGGGTGAGTGTGAAAAGGGAGAAAACTAGCAAAGTGGGGAGACAACATATGTGTGAAGAATTAGAGAGATGTAAAATCTTAGTACGCTGCTTATTAATAGGATTTATTGCTGCTCTTTATAACAACCCCGATTGAAACTGTTTCTTTTACATTTCTCTCTTGATACATTTTCAGGAAATTAAAAGAAAACATTAAGTGTGTTACCTTCTACCCCCATGTCCCCTTTCTCTTCTAATCTTTTTACTTGTTAGGTTTTAAACATTTATGGAGAAAAAACATTTTAAAAGGGCATGTAACACAAAGGTAATCACAGTGCTGTGCTGTTTTATGGGGCAATAATCAAGTTGCCTTGTTTAAAAAAACTACTCGGCCTTCATTCTCCTAGGCTTTACCTTAGGGAGTTAAGATGGATTATTGCCTTGTAAAACAGTGCGGCATTCCTTTTGCTGATTGTCTTTATCACTAATCATGAAGTACTTTTCTACGTTGCAGCATTCCTGTTCCTTTCCTTCGTGGCATTGTGCTGCATTCAGAGAATTCAAAAATAAAAACTGAGTTCTGCCTGATTTGTGGTACCCTACCGTTAATCACCATTCTGGGAGTTTCTGTACAAGTATGCTATATATTTTTATTTTCTTCAAATGAAGGGGAATCACAGCACCCTCCATGTGAGCAGCTTCTGAGGGAGATTCACCCTGCTTAAACTTCACTGAAGTCATTCAGTCTGATGTAATGGGGAGCTCAGTGGTAGCTTTAGTGCTGGTGAGGATCCACTGCCTCCCCGTGAGCATCAACTGAACTTTAGACCACATATCCACTCTCTGCATCCACTGGGATGTGACCCTGTGCAGTCTGATTTAACTTTAGTTTGTTCTGCTTTGAGCAGGTGTTAGGCTCCAGACTTCAGTGGCCTTCCCAAGCTACATCTTTCATGTGATTGAAATGAGGAGGTGCTGTCTCTGTGTTACAAACTGCGCAGGAAGCCATGGATTCAAGCATGCTTCTGTGTCAGACATTTCTTTTTGAGTTGGACATAGCCTTGGGGGCCTGGAACTAGATGATTTCAAGGTCCTTTCCAGCTGTAACGGTTCTATGTTTCTATCACTGGCCTGTGGGAGCCATGCTCTCTTCCCATACTTGTCTTTAGTAGTTCATAAACCATGCAGCTAGACAGAGAAACTTGTTACTTTCTGAGTATGTTGGAGAATACATCCTGCGGGACTGGTTCCTGCACAAATGTTCTACTCCCTCAGTTTTAAGTACACCAGTAGAAGTTGGAATAGCTGCACAGTAGCTGGCTGCTTTCAAACCACATGTCACCACTAAAGTTGCAGTTAGAATAAATAATGTGGAGAATATTTACAGGTTTTTCAAATACTTGATAGAGAGGTGGTCAAACCATGCTTGGTTCACCCATCCCAGCATCACATCTGAAATGTTTTTTTGTCTATAACAACCTATGTCATCATCATAAACAAAACTTTTCTGGTCTTGTTCAGTCTGATCACATCCACACTGTTAAACTCTTTCACCTGACAGAACTCTCTAGGAAAATTCAAAACGTCTTTTAGAAAGGTTCTTGGCTCATACTGACACTAACTGGGTCGATAAACACACCAGCCAGCCTGCAGGGACAGGGTCTTGGATCTAGTACGTACGCTACAACCTGTTTAAATTTGTTTAAATTAGAACTTTTCTCTGTTTCCTTTCCTACTCGGCTTAGTGTTTTCTTGTTCATCATTTGTCTAGGAGGCAGTTTCTGCTTCTGTTCCTGACAGCTAAGTGACCTTACATGCTAAGATATGCTATTTTTTGACACACCATGTGGAAGCATCTCGCTTGTGCTTGCCTGAATTGCAAGGAGGATATTAACTTTAGTGGGGTGGGCTCCTCTTTCTCCCCAAGAAATGCAGGCTTTTCACCAGCAAGGAGGTTTCACAGTGAACTTTTCAGTGTGCTGCATTTTATTATTTTTATAAAGATATGTAGCACCAAACGTATGTTGCAGCATAAAAATGAGACAAATCACTGTACCCCACTATTGTCTTTTGTTGGAGAAGAGACGTATTGATAATTCACCACCTGATGGTGATAGTGAATTTTGAGTAATTGATCCTAGACCTTGTTTTTGAGGGAAACCATAATACTTCTTGAAGTTCTTGAAGCTTTGTATGCTAACAGCTTAATGGAGCCTTTGTATGAAATTGTAAGAGGTGTGATCACACAAGGAATTAGAATTTTTCAGTTCTTTCAAGTGATGTGTGCTGATGACTACTCACTTTTACAGATATCTTTGACTATTGAATATTATGAACAGAAGTATGTAAAATAAAGGTAACTGTAGTTCACCTATGTAAGCCAGTTTAACACTAACAATATCCAAAGGATTTTTGTGAGCACTGTATACTGATGAACAGTGTTTTATGAAAATGATATATTGATAACAAATATTTAATAATTTGTAATGTGTACTTTTATTTTTACTGTGTTTAAATTTGGAATGTAATGGATAAACATATTTAATTATCATCAGCTTAGTAGTAGTAATAGAATTAGGAGGAAAAAGCACGGGTTGTAGGAGGATGGAAGCAACAAGGAAGTGACTGTGTACTCAGATACCTGAACCTCAGGTTCTGGTTGCAGCAAATCTGTGAAGAGGTTTACAGTGAAGAGCCAATTTAATTTTACAAAACAGGAGTTCTCATGTGCTGTCACCTGCCTTTGGTACATGCAGCTTAATATACGCCTTCCGTCTATGTATGCACAAGAGATATATTCCTTAAAAATGGAATATATTTCTACACCCATGTCCCCTAATTTCTTATTGTTTTGTGCAAATGAAGTCAGAAGTGTATTTTAACTTCAGTTATAGCAACATAATTGGTAGGATGTATGATGCAAATAAATTGGTCCGATTTTCACCTAATGTACCTCTGCTTCAGTTCTGCTGTCCTTATGAACTGTAGTTATTGTTCTTGCGTTGTAGTTATCTTTGAAGAGGCAGGGTTGCCTGTGGCAGTTGCAGCAAGATCAGAAGAAAATTTAAATGATTAATTAATGTAATCTAGTGTCTGTTTTACCAAAGGCTTTCAGGGACTTACTTAGCTCGATTAATGAGAGAAACTCCAACAGCAGGTTTTTAGAATAGGTTTTTGAAGAGTGTAAATGACATAGCTGCTGGAGGGAAAATGATCTTACACCTCTTTATGTTAAATCATCCACTGAATTAGTGCTAAGGAAAAATATTCTTTTAAAGCACTTATTTTTTATTTAGTTATTATTTATTATATGTAAAAATGAGCCTAGTATATGATTTTTTTAAAGTTGTAAAGGACAGAGGATGTGAGAAAAGTGCACTGGGAGATAATGAAATGGAGGATACTGAAATCTCTTTGGGATAGGGAGTATGTGGAGGCTGAATAAATATTCCAAGAACTGTTGTTATCATACTTAAATTTGGAAGATGAACTAATATATTGTTATTTCATACTATTACACAAAGAGTTAGGTTACGTGGGACTTCTGGAAGTGAACTGGTTCAGTTCTTTGTTCTAAGCAGGGCTGCCTTCAAAGTCAGGGCCTTGCGCAGTTGAGTACTGAAAGATCTTTGTGGATGCAGATTTCATTGCTTTTTAGGCAATTTGTTCCTTTGCTTAACCACTTCTGCTCTGAAAAATCTTTTCCTTGTATGGAAATGGAGTTTTACTTGTTGCTGATGTTTTTATTTCAAAAAAACTGTTTTAATACTTCTGAAGTATTTGACAGTTTTTTTTTTGTTTTTTTGGTTTTTTTTTTTTTTTTTTTTTAAACAAAGGCAATCTGTTCATGGATTATTTCCAGCAAATTTTTAAAGTAAGACATACTAGCAATTGCTACTGAAGCATGTAATCAGTTCCTGTCCAGCTGTAATCATATTACTTAACATCAGTGAAAATGTTTGTCAGCCCAGAAGTTACAGCTGTCTATGAGGATGCAAAATGGCTTGAGTTGAGATACAGGATAGTAGAGTGGAACAGTGGTGAACTCTGACAAAGGCACAGAGACAGATCTTCAGAGCTGCCTTAATTCTAATTTTTTTTGGTAGCCTCAAAACTATGCAGATTTACAAGCTACCTTCCTCATTCTTCCTTTCCACCGCCCTTCTTTATGCAATCTGCTAATCAAAATGGTAGCTGAGAAAAACTCATATACTGTAATTCTGTAGCAGATAAAATGCTGTAGTTTTTTAAATGAAAAAGTGAAGGTTTGCACTGTATGGAAAAGTATTTTTCTTTATACTAAATATGTGTATACTTTACATATGCCTACATGGACTAAGGCTAAGTGCATTAATTTAGAAGACGTGCCAGTTTCTCTTCCTCTTTCAAGAACAGGGACAACAATGTTATACTCAGTGAAGGTCCAGCTGGCAATCAAGAGGCTGGTGTGAGACTGACAACATATAGCATTGGAGGTGAAGTGATAAAGGAATAAGAAAGCTAGAAAATGGGGGAATAAAAACAAATCCCCAGACACTCTGTATATGTGAGTCAGAAAAGGGAAGGAAGGAGTGTGACTTCTGGAGGAAACTGAATTAAGGAATGAGAAGGTGTGGTTTTTAGGGTAACTATGTCATGACTCTGAAAAGAGGGATTGAGACATGGATTTTCATGGAGTCTCATTTTAAATCATGGGCCACAGAGGAAACCCCCCAAAAGAAGGCGATCAGTGAACTGCCTCTTCATTACCATTGACTATGACGTATGCAGAGGAGTTCCTCAGGGAGATAGTGAACCCTCTTTGGGTCTCCATGTTAGCAGTATCCCGTGGTTCTCAGTGTATCAGACCTGGTGTACTGGAAAGAAGACTAATACACTAACAGTTTGTGGGATCATTATGAACAGCAAGGCTTTTATTATATGTCTTATGTTATTACATAGTTTCACCAAATTAGAGCATGTGATCTGCATACATTTTTAATATCAAGAGGTTTAAATAAAGATTAAGAGAAAAGTGTCTTACTGTCTTAGAGCTTGCATAAAATACTGCATTTGAATGCAAAGCAACTGCTTCCATGAACCATAACCCAGACCCAGTGCACCAAGGAGGTTCATTATTCAGTCCAAGAACATTCATGCACAGCTCACAATGCAAGCACAAATGACATCCCCTATGGCTTTTATTTTAGTGAAGCTGCTGGCAACAAGAGGTCTGTTTCTTCTTTAACTGTATGTACATCTTGATTTATCCTTGTTGGCAAGCTAGCCCACCTTATTCCTTATCTTGTGAAATACACACAATAGCTTGATTATGATTATGATATAGAAGAGACAGTTTGAATAGCCTTTAAGTAGCTAAACTTACCCATAAATGGCAAAAGTTTATTTCATCACCTTTCTGTAGTTTCTATTTAAAATTACCGTTGTCTTCTTGCTATGTATGAGGGTAAGATATACCACGACAGAGAAAGATATTCTGTGTTACCTGAAAATTTTCACTGATGTATATCAGTGGTAACTCTTGATGTTGCTTATAATTGTATACTAGCTCTTCTAGTTCAGTCTTTCACCAGAGAAACTTGTGATTCATTGGTGAGAGAAATTAACAAGTTGTGTCCAAAAGCTAGTAGAGTGAAAGCCACAGCAGTTTAACTGCTTTGTTTGTACTGAAATGATCCTTGGTACCTTTCCTTCTGACAGAATTACATCTGGGAGTGGTACAGATGCCATGTTCCTTCAAAGTCACAAGAGATAGGACAAGAGGAAATGGCTTCAAGTTGTGCCAGGGGTGATTTTGGTTGGTTATTAGGAAAAAATTCTTCACCGAAAGGCTGTCAAGCCCTGGAACAGGCTGCCCAGATTAGTGGTATTTAAAAGATGTGTAGATGTGGTGCTCAGGGGCATGGTTTAATGGTGGACTTGGCAGAGCTGGGTTAATGGTTGGACTTGATGATCTTCAATGTTTTTTTCAACCTACACAATTCAATGATTCTGTTAAGGGTTCTCAGATTCTTGTTTACCTGCCTTTGGCAAAAACATGATGCAGCTTTGAGGGGTATTAGTACCTGTGTTGAATACATCTGATCCCCTCATTTTTGGAAGCTCATTCCTGTCAGAAATGCTGGATCAAACAAGCATGAAGTATTGACGGTAAGCAAACTTCTTGCTTTAAGAGCTTTAGGTGGGACTATAATGAAAGTGAATGGCCATAATGCTGTAATTTGGGGTGCCTCAGCCAGGTACTCCATCATCACTGGAACTAGTCACCTCTGAATGTCTTTGGAGACCAGTGCAGTGAAATTAACGGAAATGTGTGTCTCTCCTTATTAACTGTAGGTATTTCTGGAGGATGAGTGAGTGCCTCTACATGACAAATGTGCCTATTAGCTTCCTGCAGGGGCTGAGAAAATATGAAGTTAAAATTGTTGTGCTACTCTCTTTGGTTTTCACTCTGAGTGGCAAGCATATTGAATTCTGGTTGTGATGTTTCTTGCATTTTATTTGTGTAGATGAGATTTGTATTTGTACAGTGTGATTTTTGCCACACATCCATGCTAGTTCTTCCTGCTAGAAAAATGGGGAGAAAATTAAACACCACTATATCCTTGCTTTTAGTCTTGATTCCTTTGAGTTGAGTCAAAGACTACCTAGTAAAAGAAAGAGAAGCTGCTAGTCTGAATTAAAAATGTCTTCACAGACTTGTCACCAAACGCCAAAGGAACATTGGTTCTCTTACTTTCTCCTATTTTCGCAATGCCTGTAATCATAATCCTCATGTTTCTATTTTCCTTTTTTTTAATTATTTAAATCCACGCATTCTTTGATGTTTAGCTGCAGAAATGGACTTTTCAGAACTTGCGGCTTTCTCAGTATGTTAAAGATATTTCAGCTTTAATACCATACCTCCATACGTAATTTTAATATAGCTATATACAGTTTTATAGCTTGCCATTTGCCTGTGCATTTATGTTGAAGAAGCAAAAGTCTAGTATTATGTATTGTTATTGAACCTGAATCTTTAAAACATTAATTCAGTCAACAAGTAAAGAATCCTGCAAAGCATTTGATGTTGGTTGCAAAAGTAATCTCAATACTGTATCGTATTCAGAAGAGCACTTTATGTGTTTCTCTGGTTTATGATGTATAACACTGCCTTGTTTTTTTTCCAAAGCTTCTGTTGGAATCTTCTTGTTGCGATTATTTAACAACTTGGTTTCTTGTGTCCCTCTGTGAGCAGAATGGTACTTTTCACTGCTGCCTATTTTAAGATTTTCTTGCATTTCATTCTTATGATTCTATAATTATGTTGGATCAATGTCTGATTGGGTGATAGTTTAACATAAGGATCATCTGCCTTAGTCCTCCTCTAATGGGCAGAAGCAGATGCTTTATTTGATCAAGGGTGATACAAAACTTTCACTCATTTTTATTAGCTTCTTTTATTATATTTTTTTTTGTATGGAAAATATCCTGGACCTGTTTTGATGTACTGCTGAGCTGTATAGCACACATCATTTAAGTAGTTACCGAGTCTTGAACATTTGAGTTACTGTGTTAGAATTTTTCGGAGTGAAAAGATTTTTGGTTTACGTTGGGTTTAAGGTATAAGTTGTTTTGATCATTCTTTAATAAAATAAAGATGAATGTAATATAATGTCCTTCGTCATTATTGACACTTCGGGATTGTAGTCTCCTAGCAACAGGAAAGAAGACAACTTGGAAGAAAAATGGTTATGTATAGAAAAACCTATTTCTCCCTACTTATTTCTTACTTTCAAGCTCGTAGTAATTGGAAAAAACCGAACCCAAGGTTTTTTTTAAAAAAGTCTTTACTGCTAACTACTTTATGTATCTTTGTCAATTCGTTTTAATGGAGGAATGGTCAAAGTATTCTGTTTTAATGATCCCTGCAGTCCAGCTGTGCAGGAAGAAATAATGAATTTTGCTAACAAGGCTGAGCTTAAACACAATTTCTAACCATATAACGCTAGGTTATCCATGCTGTTGGGTCATCTGAGCCTTGTAAAGGGTGAAACAGACTCCAAGAATAAATGCACCCTCTGTGCTGGCGAGTATCTGTCTTTAGCAATCAGTGGTGACTGTATGTCAGCCTATCTCTTTCCCAGTTTTACTTTGTGGTTGTTTTAACTTGGGTCAGTGACCGAAGTATAGAGAATATAGTATATTCTCTGTACAGTCTGTATAGAGAAGAAGTTGCTTCCCCAAGGCTGTGTAAGAGATCACCCACACAGCTGAAAACAAAATTCAGATCATCCAGGTGCCCCATCTACCAGACCAGAAGACCTTAATCCATAGCAGATAACCAACATCCTGCCTTTGATACCCTGATATTAATCAAAGCAGTGGCAAGAGGTTGTGCTGCTGTGATCTAACTGGGCAGAGGAAGTGAGGGGTGAGTGATGTTGTCCATGACATTGCTAGTATTGTTGCCCACAGGTCTTCAAAGATTCAAGGTAATTTGCTGTTCAACCATGTCTTACTTTTGATATGTGGCTGCCAGTGCATTTTTTATCATAATGCACTGATTATTTACCTATTATAAATGTACTAAATCACTTAGCATAAATATATGAAAAAAAATTAAACCTAAGCACAGCCCCTGAATTCTCTTCCTTTTTGGTTTCCCAAACCCGTGCATGGCGGTGCATATCCTCTTTTCCAACACAGAATCACAGAATGGTTTGTGTTGGAAGAGACCTTAAAGCTCATCCAGTTCCAGCCCCCCCTGTCACAGGCAGGGACACTTTCCACTAGATCAGGTTACTCAAAGCCCCGTCCTGCCTGGCCTTGAACACTGCCAGGGATGGGGCAGCCACAGCTTCTCTGGGCAACCTGTGCCGGGGCCCCACCACCTTCATAGGGAAGAACTTCTTCCTAAGATCTTATCTAAATCTACTCTTTCTACCTGTGACTTGTAATGTCACTGTATTCCAGGTTTCTGACTGGCTTGTAATGGGTCTTGACATTAATTTGTTTAATTTCTGTTACTTAATTACTCTGTCAGGATTTTAAGTTTGGTGTAATATGCCATGCTGTGTTTTCACTCTGTCTCTCACCCAGATGCATGATCCCTGTATCACAGATGCTTGTAAGCATTAACATTGAAAACTGAGTTAAACTTTCATTCAAAAACAAATACTATCTTAACTGGAGCAGAAGAAGCACATAAGAAGACATAACGTTGTAGCTTGATACCTGTAGTTACTTCAAGCTTTTGGCACATGAGGATAGTTAAACATTATTGTGATAAACATGGATGCTAGCAACATTGTCTTGATCTCTCAGCTTCATGCCATTTCATGTCATGTGTGATTTGAGTGGCTTTTGGTCTTGTGGTTTTTTTTTTTTTTTTTTTTTTTTTTAATAAAAAAATGCATATAACCTCCTTGTTGATTTGGAGAGCTATTTTTTTTTAATTTGTGGAACGTCACTTTACACTTATTTACACATTATGCACTGATTTTCTCTGTATCAGTAGAAAATCGAGTTCTAAAGATGTTTTAGTTGAGCATACCAAGTAACACTTATAACTGGGACAAGCTATGTAAGAATCTATTCTGTTTGCATATCTGGACAGTTCAGAAATCATCCTGCACTTTATGAGATGCTGTCTTGAACCATGAGAGACATTTCAAAGAACTTCCCCCTTCTCACAGGGGTATTTGTGTAATCATCTTTACTGGAACAAGTTCATTTGGCATACTAATGAATTCTCAGTTCCAGGAGCTTCTTTCTGCAAAGTTTCTTTACATTGGATTTACTGCTGTCAAAAGCACACAAAATTTAAGCCAGAAAAAATATGCTGTCATTGCTCTTGTTGTTTCATAAAAATGTGACATTCACAACATGAAGAGATGATTAACTTAAGATAACCATTCATACTGCATGGAGAGGAACAGCCTAAGCTGTAACCTTGCTCTTTTGTGTATAAGCAAAGCCCTGGGATGATGCCATTGTAGGTCCACATTAATTACTCAGTAATTATAGAATTATAGAATCATAGAATCACAGAATGATTTGGGTTAGAAGGGATCTTAAAGCTCATCTAGTTCCAACCACCCTTGCACGGGTAGGGATACCTTCCACTAGACCAGGTTGCTCAAAGTACCATCCAATAATTATCCAAGAAGAGAAACAAGAATTTTTGAGAGAATTTATTATAAGGGATATTGGGTATGTGTAGTTTTAATAACAATAATAAAAAAAAAA
This sequence comes from Forpus xanthops, assembly GCA_032466535.1. Lineage (NCBI taxonomy): Eukaryota > Metazoa > Chordata > Aves > Psittaciformes > Psittacidae > Forpus > Forpus xanthops. The sequence continues at coordinate 3,596 of JASSUY010024276.1, read as the reverse complement.
AAGCTGTTCTGTAAGCTCTCCTGTTTTGTAGACTTTCATGAGTTTTCACAATTCTTTTTTTAATGAGTCACCTTGAGTGGGTGTCTTGAGTCTGTGGTCACAATGGAAATGTACTGTATCTGGAGTATAAAGTCAGTTTAGATTTATTTTTCAAAAGCTTAAAACCTGTTTTGGAAGAGGTTATTTGACCTGTATGTGCAGAAGACATATTTAACCTCATAGTTCTCTAATGCAATGTTTTGTATGACAGGTGTTTAGCGCAGAGGAATGCCTGTGTTACCCTCAAGGTGTCAACAGCCTCTATGTACTGTGTTAAACCAGTTCTTGTAATATTATTTTTAAGGGTGGATGCAGGTGATCTGTGCACATTAGGACTTCTTCAGTACAGAGTTGGCTAACTTGATTTGTTCTACTACACTTTTCTGGAGGGTAATTACAAGTAGAGAGGGATGTCCAAAGGCAGAACAATGTTTGCAAACCCACAGGTGTGTGGTTTTTTAGCATTATGCATAGTGGAGATGTGTGAGGGCAGAGGCTCTGCTGGGATGGTGCTGAGCATATTCCGTGGCAGGAGGTGATAACCATGGTATCTCCTTTGCTAAGTCTATGGGAGGAAATAGTATAAACCAACAGAAACAGATTTCAGATTTAGATGGCATCGAGGGTCTGATGTCCATACTGAAGACGTTTCAAGACTTTTTATGTTGGATTAGCTGTAGTCTGGTCCCGCCTGGTGAATATTCCTTTGCAGTTGGAGTATACAAAGCACATTTCTGGAATGTGTCTTCCAGTTTAGTTTTATCCAAGAGGAATCAGCTTCAAGCACTCAGAAACCATCCCTTGTGTGAAACAGAGCAATTAAGTGGAGATTATCACAAGATTTGCCTGAAAAACTCCTCACTCCTCCTCCTCTAAGCTTAAACACTTAATGTAGATGCACCTTTTATTGCAGCCAGGGGGGTGAAACTTTAGTTGAATTGCCTCCAACATATCCTAATTTGGAAGGAACTGGTTTTCTCTGAGAGAAAGTCCAGAATAAATTGATAAAGGGGAAGTTTTGACAGGTAGGAGAAAAATGCAAAAGGAAATCAGCTGTATTATCTTGGCAGATTAGATGAACCTTCCAAATACTCTACTGTGGGATAATGTTACTCTGTTCAGTGATTTGTCAGGTGTGTTTTGAGTAACAGAGGATCTTTGGCAATGCACCAACAGCAAATTTGGCTCTCACCCTTTTGCGCAGCCTTCTTGTCTGAATCTCTTATCAACTCTCAATACAGAGAGCATAGGGAAAGAACTTACTGCACTGAAGATCTGTGCTGATCCAGGAATATAGGCACAGTCCCTGGCACAATGTGGCCAAGAATAAGATTACTTGACAATCAGAAGAGTGTTTCCAAAAATTAGAAACATTAAGTTCTGGAGTGGCCTTCCAAAGGCAGTAATAAGGCAAATAACTTAAATGCTGTATAAATGAAATGACCGGTGTCTTGCTGAGAGCATGGAGTTGGACTCAGTGACTCAGATGGTTACTTCCTAATAGAATGACAATTAAACTGTAACTCACATAAAGTAATTTCCAATGTGAATTGTGTTTATCTTAATATCTGACTTTTTTTAACGGTGATTTGACTATCTAGCCTTTATGAATCGTATGACTGTAGGCTGAAGATAAAATACTAACTCATTCAGGAAAGTATGCTTCCATTCATACAGTCTGAGATGTGTTATTCCACTCTATGTTCTCAGAAAAATACCTTGGTGAATAAAAGCTTTTTTTTTATTAAATCCATGCTATCGTATCTTCCTTTTTACATTTGGTAAGGATTAATATTACTTTATCATTTAGTCATAAAAGGACAGGTTCTTATAACGAACTGTGACAAGAGAGAGGTGAAGAAGAACTTTGATAGGCAGATCTGATATAATGACACAGAAGATAATATGTAATCCACTACCCTCATATCTTGATCTTTTATATATGTTCAACTGCAGAAGAAATAGAGGAAAAAAAGCTTTTTATTAAAAAAAAAAAGGAAAAATAACATTAGACAGTTGGATTACAGAAAGCTTACTTGAATTACCACTGTGGAGTATGGAATGTGTATGATCATCCTCTTTTCCTCCTAGCATGGAAATGGTAACATTCTCTCACTGATACTGGAACCTAATGGAGCAGTCATTTTGCAGATGTCCCAGTTAATTTCTCCTGCAGTTCCTTTGCTGGCTGAAGACTGAGAAGAATTTGGAGAAGTCATTAATTATTCAGGGCATTTTGGACATGTTTCTTTCTTCTGTCTTCTTTATCTCCTTCTGCCCAAGAGGAAAAAAAAATAAAAGACTTCCAGCCTGTAGCTCTGTGTTATAACTGAACAAAACTGTAATTATCCTGAATGCCTGTCCCTCCTTGTTCCCAGTAACGTCTGCATCAGCTGGCCAGCTTCAGTCAGATTTGAAGGGAGGATGGCATAACTTGAAGGAGAGACATCAGTGAGTGCTCACACTAATGAAGAGGAGTACAGGGAAATTCAGTTCTGCTTTAGGGCAAGCTGGCAAGCTGATCACTGTAGCATTGTAGCAATCAGCAGAACCATGGCTTCAAACTAGCCTCAATATGTTTCTTCAGCAGTAAAAAATGGTCATATGACATTTGGAGTGAGCAGTGTTTACAAATCTATGGGAAACCAGACTTCGCTGGCTTCGTTTCTCCACAAAACTTCCCAATTAAACATGTTAGTCCACACATGATGCAGTTGTAGTGTGAACAAGTAATTTTTTTTCAGGTGTGAAGGTTTGCTTCATTCTGTCATTCCACATGAAGATTTTCCTACATACCACTGTGACAAATAACTGTCGTATGGAGATATTCTCTTTGCCCTCTCCTTCAGCACTCATCTCCAAAAGGCACATTTTCCCCTAATTCTCATAGGATATAAAAAAAAAATTGTAAAAGTTTGTGAAGATGGAAGTAAAAATAGTTGACACCTAGCAAGTTCAACATTGACCGTCTAAGGGAATAGTTTCTGCTCAAATACTGTCTGCATTTGTTCTAGTATGGCACGGCATTTACGTATTAATTTTATCATGGCTGAAAGTATCTCCCTGAATCCAAATAGGATCGCAGAATCATAGAATTGTTTGGGTTGGAAAGGACCTTAAGACCATCTAGTTCCAACCCCCCTGCCATGCCTGGGGAGAACTCCCACTAAACTATGCCACCCAAGGCTCTGTCTAACCCGGCCTTAAACACCACCAGCAATGGAACATTCACAACTTCCCTGGGCAACCCATTCCAGTGCCTCACCACCCTGACAGTAAAGAATTTCTTCATCAGATCCAATGTAAACTTTCCCTGTATAAGTTTGAACCCGTTACTCCATGTCCTATCAGTACAGTCCCTAATGAAGAGACCCTTCCCACCATCCCTATAGGCCCCCCTCAGATACTGGAAAGCTGCTATGAGGTCTCCACACAGCCTTCTCTTCTCCAGGCTGAACAGCCCCGACTTTCTCAGCCTGTCTTCATACAGGAGGTGCTCCAGTCCACTGATCATCCTCATGGCCCTCCTCTGAATGTGTTCCAACAGTTCCATATCC
>JASSUY010024275.1:0-13270 GCA_032466535.1 Forpus xanthops | reverse complement strand
TTTTTTTTTTTTTTTTTTTTTTTTTTTTTTTTTTTTGTTTTGTTTTTTTTTTTTTTTTTACCTAGAGAGAGTTATACTGGAGTGCATCATGTTCTTAATGATATTGTTCTGGCTAAGGGTCAAAACTGAAAGCTGCACCAGTGTTGATGCTTTCTATTTATACTGAATGTGACTCATAAACCGAGAAATTTCTCATGACATAAATGAAAATGTCTCCATCTGTATTTTCTTCTACTGTAAATGGAAGATGTAGTACTCATAAATAAACTCAGACTTCCCAAATTCAACTCTCAGCTGGCTCCAAACATTAGAATTGTATGCTATTGAAATACAGATGTTTATTATATCTATATTTACATTTACTGTTCTGGTTTTTACTCTTGTGTTCTACATGGAGACAAAATTTTTATTTGGGAAGATTTGTAATTCCTTCCGCACACAGCAAAAGTAAATCTGTTGAGTAAGTTACGTGTGCCTACTGCCTTTGAAAAGTACCATCATATAATCTTAAACCATAGATGTTTTCTCTATTTCTGTGAAACTTACCATTAATTTCTTTAATAACTGTGTTTTACATAACAGGATTTCATAAATTTGCCATTTATTGCACTTATAGTAATGCTACATAGATAATTGCAGCAAATGGTCCGTTATTCTAATCCAAAGGCTATTAAAATCGCTCTAAAGGTAGATCACATATATAGATCACACATAAGGATCTAGTATTTGTACTGATCTTCTGAACAGCCTAAATATATTCCTCCTTGAAAATGAGAGTAGCCTTCAAAACTGCTAAGGAATTACGTGACAAGGGACAAGGGACGTAGCTTTAATTGTTTCTCACAGAAGATGTGGGTGAGTCATTGAATTCGGTGAGGTTATTTGATATTGGGCTTAATTTGATTAAGCATGAGAAAATTTCTAAATAAATTGGTGTTCAGGCATGACAAAACTGATGTTCTAGCTGAGACATACACTAAATTGTTCCAAATTATGATGATAAATCACTGAAATGATACTGTACATTTTTTTAAAAAGTCAGAGGACATTAGCTGATGGGCTGGGAATATTAGAGAAAAATTTTTGACATTAGTATGCATATGAATTTGCTGAATTGCACTTATTTGCTCTTAAGAAAGAATATTGCATTGCCTGCTTTCAGGACTCCTATACAAATGTCTCAGAATTTCAGTACTGTGGGTAGCTATTTGTATTTGAAAAGAGAATGCTATAATGAAATTGAAAGAATGATAAGAAAGAGTTTATGGTAAAGGTAAAAGCTATCAGAAGAGTTATCACATGGAATCAAGATGGCGTACAAGTTAAAAAGATGCTTAGAATTGGGCTACTTCTCCTTTACATTGTGGTTTTGTTACAGGTATGTGCAGATAATATTTCTGGAGAATTCTAAAAAACTCTTGAGTAATTTCGAAAACCCAAATGGTGTGTTTAACTGTGAAGGGAAAAAAATAATATCTTTGCTGGAAGCCATTTAAAATTCAAAACTCTTTTTGTCTAAATAATATCTGAAATCTATTGAGTGAACTCTTAAACTAGAATATATCTCAGACTTTCAGCCTCCTGAAAAAAAATCATTCCTAAAATTGTATCTTCTATGAGAGCTGGAGCAGCATCTAAAAAAGAAGTCACAAAATGACCTTGAATGTATACTGTTTATTTAATAATCTTCATTAACAAACTAATGAGCCTTATATTGTTTCATTGTAATTTACCCACACAACTAGCAAGTAGTTCTACCCCTTGGAAGACCTCCATCAATTTAGTTCTCATACATTATTTGACAGATGACCTCATTTGATCCTAAGCCAATGCCAGGTGGAGCAGCAGGAGAGCTCCCAGCTGTTCCAGGGTGAATAATATAGTGGAAACTGACAAATAAGAGCATGAGGATTGATTTGCACATTAAAGTGAGATAAAAAGTGAATAAGTTATTTTCTTCCTATGACAGGGTAATTCTTTTCTTTTATTCTTCATTTCTGCTTGCTTTTGTAAAAGAAGAAAAATACCAATTTCTCGCACTAGCTAGAGCTAAATTCATGCTGTGTGAGCTTCTTATTCTATCCTGACAGTCACCACAGCGTACCATTCAGAAATACTGGACACTGTTGCTATACTGCAAGGTAAAAAGAAAGTTGGCATACAATGATACTGTGTGCCACTTTAATATTACATTTTAATGTGATCTTGAAATTTGACAGCACAATGCAATTCCAGATTTTTGCAATATTTTTTTGTTAATCTCTTGTTATCTAAGTGACATTTATATGTTAATTTGTTATTAGCACACCATCGTTCTCTTTTAATGCACAAGTGAATTGGTGCCATCTCACAGAGTCAAAGAGGTACAGGATTGATAGGTTTATTTTACAAAACAGCCCCAAAACCATATGCAGTTTACATACTGACATTATCTAGCATTAGAGAAATTCCTCCTGCTTTGCTGAATTTTATGCACCAAACCAATATGAATGTGACAATAATGAGGGATATTGTCCATACCTTCACAGCTATGCAGTCCTACCAAATTAATTCCCTGTGTGACGAAAAAGATTCTATGTGGATTATACTGGAAGGGACAGGATGGATGAATAACCCAGGCATTCTCCCTTGTTTCTATAAACAAGTAAAAACCAAGGAGGGGAAGAGAAGGATGAAGTGAGATTACTGGTTTCTCATAGAAGACCAGTGCAAAGTACTTGACACTCTTCAGCATCCCAGGGAAGGGGAACTCTAGTGCAACTGTGTCTCTCAGAAGACCTCTGAGGCTCTGCACTCTTACATTGTTTTCAGAAAGACCTGAACTGAAAGATGAGCAAATGTCCTGATCTCTGTAATGGTAATTTGTTTAACTGGCATTTGAATATGGGCTACCTTATGCATAACAAGAGCGAGGTTTTCTTTTTCTGTTTGTTTGTATGGGTTATTGTTCATTAGTTTTGTTTGGGTTTGTTTTGGTTTTGTTTGTTTTTTATTTTCTTCCTTCAGCTGAACTAATTCAGTTTGAATTGTAACTAGGTTATTTAAATTTACTTTACTTTTAGGGTTCTCTTTGTTAATCCTTTTTTTTCCTGAAAAAATGTTTATAGACTTGTATGTGCTTTGATCACTTCACTATTGCCATACTTAGATTCTTGCTTTTCCTGTAAGTTCTGGAGTGAAAGTGTAAGACAGGATAGTGGGAGGTGAGAATTTCACACACATCCTACCCAATACTCAGAGGTGCTTGGGAACTCTGCCATCACACAACTACAAACACTGTGTGTGTCATACCTTTTTGGATATGCATTGTATGATTCAGAAATATGTATTTATAGCTAGCTGCAGCTACTTCTAATTATTGTATCCAAATATTTACTTTATCCAATATCATTATAAAATATAAGTTCATGAAAGCTGTACATATATGGAAACATAACTGCCATGACACAATGTGGGAGTGATGTATCTGCTGGCATGACCTTGCAGGTCAGGCTTCATACTACAATTGACTTTAATTAGAAGCTGTCCTATTCTCTACATGTATCAGAGAGGCAGTCAGAAAACTGAAACTCTACGCTACCTTTGAAAACATTAAAGAAACCAAAGGACAAGCGGTTCTGTGGAACTGAACAATGAAAGGGCAAGCGTATTGAATTGTAGGATTACGCAGAAAAAACTTTTGTAAATTTAAAATTGCACCAGATTTTAAACTTGTGAACAGTAGGATAAAAGATTTTTCTTTTTTGAGATGGAGAGAAGGAAGGATATTTCTGAAAGTATATTATAATTTTTTTTTTTTTTTTTTTTTAATCATTATTTGTATTTGTCCTGCGGGCTTCCAAAGAATGACAGATACTCTTCTCAAGTCTGGGAATGAGGACATCTCCCAAGGGATCTAGTTGTGAGTGGTGATTTTATGTCATTTGTGGCTCAGCTCCTACTCAATTAAGAATGCCAGTGAGCTCACTAATTCAGTAGTTACTAATGAGCTAAAGTAATTTATTTATTAAGTCATCTTAATTTTTTTTTTTTTTATCCACTGCATTTGTAGCCAGAGAACTGGTGTTTGAGCTCAGTTTTAGCTGCTAAATCCTTCATGTTGATTCTCAGTTGTACAGACTTGCTTCTCCTGTTTCTTGTTTATTAAGCAATTTCGTTAACACTGAACACATATCCAGCCCAAAGGCATACCCATTTGGTCTTTCTCAGATTAAGAGATTCTTTTAGATGATGTCTCACAGCGCAGAGGTGCTGGGGTCCAATAATGAATGTGGACACTTAGCTGCTTAGTCTGGAGGGAGTTTTGAAATTATTAGTTCAGGCACCGCCAATAGGAACACAAGACTCAAAGACAGAATTGTTTACTTATTCCAAAAGTAACCAAGGCTATTTTGTAGGCCTAACCTGTGAATCACTGACTCTTGCTTCATGTAGAGGAAGGAAAGTGGTGGAAAAATACTTACAAAGCCAGGAGTGTGCTTTCACACACAGAGGTGATGAAGTACTGTTTGTTTGGGCAGCATGGAAATGTATATTAAGCAAGGAAACTGAAGGAAAAAAGACTGAAAACATCAAAACTTCATGTGGCACTAATAATCTGGTACAGTGCTGATTTTCAGCATGCCCAGTACTTAGCAGAGGAATACATGCTTTAGAAACATCAGTCAGAGTACATGGCTGTTACTGCTTTTTTATATAACAAATTCAAATCTAGACTGAATTAACAGAAATTACCATTAGTGATGGCTGCTCCTTGGCGTACATAAAATAAGGTGTTTGAGGCTAGTTTTCTGCACTATGGTGTTGTCATTTTGCCATAATGACGCCAGTTGGCAGCACTACTGACACAGTCATATTATGCAGGCTAGTAATTAGATAGGCATAGCAAGTGAGTATCTTTTCGACACTGCTAGTGGAGTCTCTGTAATTATACTGTCATATCGCTGTGGGTGGTGTAGGGAATCTTGCATTCATCTCTGGCAATGCTAAAACTACTCTGTTGTGTAAAATAATGTAGACATTTCGTAGTAATTTTTTTTGTAAATGTAAAAATCTATTACAAATATTGTATTTTAACACATTTGCAGAAAATGTGGGTAATGACATTTAATCAGAACCTTTACAAGGCGTTTTACATGGTGTGTTTGAAAACGAATGCTTGTTCTTTCTAAACAGAAATTTCTGTAAACCATTCAAGAAGATGGGGTAGGCGGGAGTATAAAGTATGTTTCCACCAATCAAAACCTGTGGATCCAGTTATTCAAGTAACTGTAAAACAACCTCCAAATTTTTACAAAATAGGTAAGTAACTTGGGGAATTTAGGGAAGTCTACAATATGATTCCATCTCATAAGAAAAATTAAAGATTAAGAGTAGAGCTTGTCAGACAAAAAAGGTAAATACATTTTTCAGACAATTTTAATATAAGATTCTGGTAAGTCTGTTAAGAAACAGAATGGGTTTATCCTGTCTCTTGGAAGGAGATCTTGCATGTTCCTCCTTTTCTAAAACCATTCAAATGTTCACCTGTTTGGCTTCATAGTAAAGCTCATCCAGTATCTCTAAACTTGTATTGCCCTAGGTTTGCAACATCTGTGAAATCATCAGGGATTTTAAATAGTCTGCAAAAATTCTTCTATTAATGTATGTAAATTGCAAGGGAGATAATAAATGCTTCTTTGTGATTTTGACTTATCATTTATTATATGAATTACTTGGTTTATTTGAATTACATGGATTATATGAAATCCACCTCCATATTTTTCCTTATTTTTAGAGATAGTAGTCAGTCATGGGGAATTTTGAATCCCTTTTAAGAATTAACGTAATTCTGTTTCTCTTGTAACTAAGGAAATGTTCAATAGCTGAAAAATTGAGTTACAATTAATTTGTGAGAAAATGCTACAGTCAGAAATACTTTATTGCGAATTAGCATGAATTGTATAGCACAAACCATTGCTTCTGTACCTAATATTATTTAGCAAATGTGTCCTAAATGTGTCTGTGGAGCAGACGTACCAAGTTCCTTCTTTCCATATTGCTCTTAATGTGTTTTTTACAGTCTCTGGGGTCTGAATATGCAGAGCATAGAGGTACTGTGAGCTCTTCTGGAACACACTGTGCAAATGTGTCATGATTGCTGGGACTGGATACAGCTCTCAAATGATCCCTCTCAACTGTGTGTCCCCACAGCCTCTCTAGAAGTATGTTATTGTTACTGGAGACCATGTGGAGTGGCTGAGCAATGACCTTAATGTGTAGGAAGAGGTGCTGGTGCTGGCTAGGTGTAAACTTTTGAAGCCTTTTTGGTGCAAATACGTTTCTTTGTTACTTCAAGGTGTTGGACTCATTTCCTCTGTCTTTTGCTCATGAACTATTTGTTTCCCTTTTGAATATTTCTTACTGGCTCAATAACTCCTTTCACCTGCTTTCTAAGGGAGGAGTCTTTTAGTTTGCAGTGTCATTGAATGCTGTATTATTGGTATTAGTTGCTTTTAAGCTCATGACAGATTGCACAGACAATGAATTTACAAGCCTGCTGTTTCAGTGGTTTCTAGCAGATCTACTAAAATCCTCGAAGTATTACAGCTAATCAGCAATACTGAAAATCAGTCCTTATTTATACTTTTAAACCACATGCTGGGATTTACTTTTACTTAATTTATGTAGAAATATATAATTTATATAAGATATATTTACTAAAATTAACTTTGAACTTTATTTTTTAATTATTTACTTTTTTATTTTCAATTTATCCTTACAATATAGCTCTCACTGCCTGATATAATAGAAGATCTACAATCCTGTTTGTCCCTGATATGGTAGAAGGCTTACAATCCTGTTTGTCTCATATTGCAGTTAACAGTTCAAGATAATCTGTCCTTCTCTACTTTATCTTACTACTTCATACACTAGCGGAGAATTGGCCTGAGAGTTACTGTGATGGGTGGTTAGTATGATAGATCTTAAAACATTCTAAGATAGAAGCAGTTGTCAGAAACCTGGGCTTTCATTTAATGCAAAGCACTCAAGGAGATTATGGTTGACTTCCTGCTTATTTCCTTTCACTAGTTTAAATACCTATTCAATTACAGTAGCTAATGGAAGCATGACAAGGGAAATAATTCCACCAAAAGGATCACTGGAGTTTTAATTTTTAATAACATTTAAAAAAAATTAAAAAATGTTTGAGGAAATGCAGTATATTAGTTAAAAACATCCGTACAGGTGGAATTTGTAGGGATTTGGAACCTCTACCATTCTATGCTGGTAGTCCCCTTCAGCTATGTGGAATTGTACATTTCCACTAGAGTGATTCTATATGGAGCAATTTGGATGAATAACACAAAGCAAAAAAGTGCAAAAAAGTTTAAAGTCACTGAATAAATTAAAAAAAAATGAAACTTTAGTAGAAGTTCATAATTGCCTTGTCTTGCAGTATTAGGGCTTAGCAGTTAAAACACTTGACTGAGTGGCCTTGTTTCAAGTTCCATAAGCAATTTCAAATGCATAACTCCTGCTTTCTAGGAAAGAAGACTAATTAAAAAAAAAAACAAAAAAAAAAAAACAGACCTCCAAAACGAACAAACAAATACCCAAAGAGAATAAAAAGAAAAAAAAAAAGAGGCTGTACATGATTTTGTGGCAGTATTTACACTTCTGCTGAACAGGCCTGTGATACATGCTTGAAAGAGCACCACAGACCAGACTGCAGCTGTCAGAACACCCCTCTGCAGAACTGCACTTCCTCCTGTGGTTTCTGAGAGATTGTACTTCAGCAATAGTCATGGAGAGTACATAGGCTTACTAAAAATATTATGTGTCAAACTCAACCTACTTAGGGCATTTCTCCTTGTCATCGTTTAACTCCAGTCTGCAACTAAGCTCCAAGCAGCCACTTGCTCAATCCCCTTCAATGAGATGTGGGAGAGAATCAGAAAGGTAAAAGTGAGAACTTGTGGGTCAAGATGAAGACAGTTTAATAAAACAAAAGCCACCCACACAAGCAAAGAAAACCAAGGAATTCATCCACCATTGGCAGGCAGATGTTCAGCCATTGCCAGGAAAGCAGGGCTCCATCAAATACAACAGTTACTTATGAACACAAGCACCACCCTCTGGATTTAGAGGATGAAATCCTTCCTTGAAACTGATGAGGTTGAACAACTCTTTCAATTTTTCACATGATGAATATAAATTTTCAAACGTGAAGTAACTGAAAAATTTTAAGTTTTTTCTTTTCCCTTATAAAAAAAATAGAATATTTTTCTTTTTCTCCTGTAAAATACCACAGAAGCAGTTCAGTAACTCTGTATCCCATTGGGATGTTAGTGCAGAAAACCCAGCCGTTAGAGAAATATAAAAGTGTTTGGCAGTACTGAACTACTGGACCCCACAGGATACAAAAAAGGAAATAAGCTGGGAGAGAAATTAAGTTGTCTAGGCTGTCTAAACAATCAGTGATTCTTTTTGAAGTAGAGGTGGCTTTTGTGGAAATAGGTTATGTTATTTTCACTTGTTACACAGACTTGTGTTATATGAAAAGCTTTGTTGAAAGGTACCTTTCATTCTCCTCAACAAATTATCTTGGTCTCTGAAGAAAAACCCCATTTCATTTAATTTCAGGCTTTGAGAATCTTTTTTGCTTATAATCTATTAATTCATAAAAAATCTAGTGCTAAATGTCTGTTGCAAAGCATATATGTAAATCACATAGTAGTGCAAAAAATCTGTCAGCACATGTTGAACACAAATTAATTTTAAATTCAGAGAGCTTGATTATGTTTGAAATTAGAAAAAAACTTGTCTGGCTTCTCCTAGCTGCATCCCGTTAGTGGCATCTTGAAGTGCATTAAATACAAGTGCAGAAGTTCCAGAGATGATGATATACTTAAAGAATTATCAAATGCAAGGAAGCTCTGCCAAAGGCTTGTCTTGAAATGTCAGAAGCAGAGTGAATGTGCAGGGCAGAGAGAAGAGAGTCTGTATTCTTATGAGATCGTATCTTCCCACCAATGCTGAGAATGATTCTTAAACAAGTGGAATTTATCAGGGATTTTATTATTGCTTTCTCATTCATTCTGTAAGGAAGAATGAGTCAGCAGCCACGATTTTCCCCTGTTTATGTGCTTGTGCTCTTTTCCAAGTTGAACTCAATACACAACAAGGTGTTTCCTTCAGCCTTCTTCCCAGTAGGATGGAGAGAATGTCTAATCAACCATCTCGTTATACCCTTAATGAATCATTACAAGAAAAGTACAGTGATGATTATTCAACATTATTGTTAGTCACTGATGATTATTATGGTATCCCTAACAGAGCATTGTGATTTTCAAATAGGGATTAAGTAGCAATAGAAAATACCTTTATAATTATTTCTTCTCCAGGAAAAATAGAAAGGGCAAACCCCATAGCCTGTGTTGAAAATTGGATATGTCAATAGACATAGATATTTTCATTCAGTTTCAAATAACTTTTTAATCCCTGGTACTGTTTTCCAAACTAGTGAAACTAACAGTGAAGAAATTAATATTGACTATGAAGCTGATCAAGTACAAATAAGCGAGTTTTAAAAGCTGGTCAGTCAGGAGTAGCAAATATGACATAAAATATATATTATTATATAAATATCCATGACAAAAAAGTTTATACTGTTTACTTCACCAAATCTCTTATTCTTTCTATTCTTCCTCTTCACAGCTAGCATATACTTAATAAAAACCTCCTCTCATTTATCTAAAACAAGAGAAGCAGTGGGAATAAAGGAGAGGGATTGTTAAGAAATATAGAAGAGGTAAATAAATTAGGCCACTATAAAGAAAAGCAAGGTAGTCCGAAAAAAAGCCTGAGCTTATTGTGTGATATTTAGCTTTTTTGAATGTTGAAAAGTCAGCAAAAGAGACTCCATGAACCAGTCATTGCAAACAAGAGGGATATAGGAGGAAATTTTTTTGAAGTATTTTTTAATTTATAAAGGAGCCTGCAGAGGAGCTTACCAAACCACTCTCCATAATTTATCAGTAGTCCTGGTCTAGAGGTAGGTCCCTGAGGATTGGAAGTTGGCCAGTGTGATACACCTCTGCAAAAAGGGCAGGAAGGAAGACCCTGGAAACTGCAGGTCTGTCAGCCTGAGCTCATTGCTGGGGAAGGTCATAGAGCAGATTATCTTAAGTGAGATCACATGAATCTCAAAAGGGTCCAGTGTTGGGGAATCCACCATTTCCTTGGGGAGATTATTTCAATAGCTGATCTCATTGTGAAAAATTTTCCTTTTGTGTACAAGTGGGATCTTCCCAGAAGTATCTTGTGCCCATTACCCATCATCTTTTCCATGTGAAAAGGAAGGTGAAAGGCTATTGGAGAAAACAAAAAGAGCAAAATTAAAGGAAAGGCTTAGCAGCAGACAGTTTAATCCTTGATTCTTTCAAGAATGTTGTGTTTTGGTTTTTTTTTTTTTTTGTTTTGTTTTGGTTTTGTTTTTTCTTTTTTTATTCCATGGGGTGTGTTGTTTTTTTTTCCTTTTCATGGATCACCACAGCAGATTTTTAGCTGTTACCTCAGAAACACTCTCATTTCAGTTATGAGGTCATATGATCAATCGAATTAATAGCACAAACTTTCAACTGATATCAATGGCCTTAGTTTCCTTAAAATTGGTGGAAGTAAAATGATTTTCACAGATGAGTATCTGATCAGAATGCAACCTGAAAGAAATGGATTACACTATACTTGGATATTTTAATGTATAGCTATTTCTGTTGACTAAAAGATTTATACTAATACATATTTAATCAATAACTTCCTGATCATTTTTTCAACTTAGTTACATAACCAAAACTTGGTTAGCTTTCTCAGCTGTTGATTTCAACACCACTAGTTATTAATCAGTTTGGACAATATCTAAGCAACAAAATAATCAAAGAACTGGCTTAAGTGGATTTCTTATTTTTTATATTATAATTATACCTAATTTGATATTAAGTTTCTGAAAATTTCAGCAAAGGTTATAAAGTGTGCACATGCATGAGCCTGCATCTTTTAAACTAAAAGGAGAACTGAAGTTTATAGCTGTGTGGTAAAAGGTATGTATTCATTACTGCAGGCACCAAGTTATGCAGATTTTAGTCTTATTCATGCTATAGAAGCAAAATATACAGACGCTTTCATCAGATTATTCAAAATAAAACTAAAGTTTGAATAATTTTAAAACCAGAATGATTATAAAAGGATGGATAGTTCAACTCTGGGGAATATGGGAGGCAGCTGCTGCTGAGAAGAGATGGAGGGGAAGTCCAGATAACAGCTGGTTGCCCCTCTTTGAGGCAGTGTCTGTTGTTCCTTCTAGACACCTTTTCAGCCTTGTTCTTCTGTTGAAGGTTTCAAGAACTACCAATAAAACAGAGCTTCACTGTTAAAAATGTTTTGCTTAACATCTATTTTGGATCTTTCTTAGTTTATTTTAAGCCTAATGTTTCTTGTCTATTCCAACATGTAGAACACGTGCTTCCTTTCCTCTCTTCAGCTCTCTCAGATTCTTTATGATTGTTAGCCATTTGGTCTTCTTTCTTTACACTAATCAACACTAATTTGTTTAGTCATTCATCATTATCATTATCATTGCTTCCCAAGATGGATGTAGTATTTCAGCTGAGATCTTACCAAAGCTGAACAAACTATGCTCTCACTAAATTGAAATTCAGAACATATGGGAGGTGTTTCTCTCCTACGAACCATTTGCCCACACCCGCTAAGGAAGCAATAGACTTAAATGTGAATACAAAATATGAAAGTCAATTTTTAGCACAAAAAGAGGCTTAAAGCCTGTACTCCCAAAATAAAGAGCTGTGTGATGCTTCTGTACCAGAGCATGATCTGGTACCATGAAAATATTCCTGTCTCAGGGAACCACAAACACCAAGCTCAGAATTTAATGGGTTTTGGGAGATTGAGTCTTTTGTTATGATCTGTAGAGACTTCTGTATACATGATACCCTATGGTACACTGAGAGCAGTTAATCACAAAGGAAATCAAGGCAAATGTAACAGCAAAATACATTTTAAAGAAAGGTTAATGTTGTAAGAGAAGGAGCAACAACCTCCATTTAAGCAACAATTCAAAACTTATTGCAATTGTACCTCTTTGAAAAAAAAAATCTCCCTTTTATACTAACTAAATTGTTACAGATTTTTTTGTTGCCTTAAGTGACGTAATTGGTATGTAAAAAAAAAAAAAAAAAGAAGGCAAATATATGGAAAATGCTAGTTCTATCTCATTCTAGATCCTGAAGGGTTCATATAATGCAATGATTCTGGAAAATCTGGTGCTCTTGTTCAGAAGCTTATGTTTGTGCTAATTGTCATCCAAGTTGTGGAATTCAGTCTGTATTTAACACATGTAATCTTTCAATTTTCCTTATTGTCTCTATATTGTCACTTATACAGACAAACTCTTAATAGAAAACTGGAAGAATGGCTGGATTTGGAAATCCTGCTTGCTTCCATTTTCTTCTCTTTACACAACAGAGTTCAAGTAACTCCACTCCAGCCAACGTCCTTTATGTTGATAGGGTGTTGGTTTGTCGGTACCTCTGCTGGAGGATACGAAGTAGTACTACACCTTCCTGGTCATTGAGAATTTTACATCCTATCTCACAGATATTTTTTCTGGAAAAGCTCTATGAATTTCTTAGCTTCAGAAACCTGTATATTTTGCTCAGAAAGTTGTTGATTTGCTTACCGTGAACAACTGAGGAAAAGGATATAGTTTTTAAGCAAATAAATTGTTTGCTACAATTTGAATTGTATCCTAGGAGGTACTGTTTCAGTGACACTAGCAAATGATGCCACTTAAGCTCTTATTTGCCATCTCTTCCATGTGCGTTTGTAGACAAACCTGAGGGATGCTGGAAGAGTTAAAGAGTTTATGGTTTGACAGGGTTAAAGCAGACCTCAGAACTGGTTATAACAGTTTCTTAGAATAGTACTTCCTACACTTAATGTGTTGTGGGTTGGTTGTTGTTGTTTTTTTGGTGTTTTTTTTTTTTTTTTTTTCTGGTTTTAACAGGTCCATAATTTTTGGTAATCAGAAAAATATTGGACTTTACACAGTAGTGTATATTCTGCCTATTTAGAGAAAGACTCTCTTAGCTAGCTATTTTCCCACTTGAGTCTTTGCTAGCTACTTTTATTTATATGACATTGAAAAGATGAAATATGATATTATTTTGGAGATGCTTAACTTTGTGATATTTAGATAAATTAAGAAAAAACC
>JASSUY010024274.1:9906-22882 GCA_032466535.1 Forpus xanthops | reverse complement strand
TTTTGATGCAGCCCAGGATACGGTTGGCTTTCTGGGCTGCAAGAGCACACTGCCAACTCATGTTCATTTTCTCATCAGCCAACACCCCCAAGTCCTCAAGGCTCCCCTTTGAGTCCTGCTGTCCCAGAAGCTGCCAGACTTGCCCAGAAAGATTAACAAGGTTATCTAGAGACTGTTATTTATTGTTGGTACCAAATGTGAGAGTTCTTCACACCTGATATGAAAGGCCACAGTGTCTTCCAACCTATGGCTCCTGCGAAAGCAATGGCAGATCTCAGCTTCCAAAATTAGCCCAAAAGCATCTGGCCAGGTAACATGAGAGGGAATGCCACTGGGAGCAAGCATCAAACAAAAATGGTGTTAGACAAAGCCAATGAGGTCTCTAAAAGGGAACCTATTGGGCACTTGCTGTTCAACAACTAAAGCCTGAAAGTATTAGAAACTACTCACTCCCGTGCTTAATTGGTTGCTGCTAATGATGATTCAGAAGAACCACAAACAGGCTGATCGCCTTAAAGAAGAATATATTAAAACATTTAAAGTGAGGGGCTGCTTTGTCAAAATGCTGAGGAGCCCTCACTCTAACAGGGACTCAGAAAGCTTGCGATGAGATCCTGTCCAGCTTCACTCACAGAAGTTTTGCTGTGGATCTTCATAGAACCAAGACTCCACTCCATGGTTTAAAAGGCATTTTCAGGCTGCCAGAATGCTGAACTATTCAGTTTTCTCCCCAAACTAAATGCCAGTATTCATTTTTTCACTGTTGCCACTCGCAACTTAAAAGCTGAACCATCTACTTTATTCCCAGGGTAACAATGAAGAGGAGAGCCTTTTAATGAAAACTAACCCATACTCATGCAGGTATGAATACGTTGTGCAAGTGAGATTTTATTTAGCATTAACCTGAGTATTTCACATCACAGCGGGTGGTTCCGCTGCTGAAATTGTGGATAGGAAAAAAGAGAGTCAGGGACACTGCCACGCTGGGAGCAAGCCCTGCAAATAATGGGGTAACAAAGAGTCGGAGCAGAGCTTGGAGAAGTTGGCCAAGGAAAGGAAAAGGTTGAAATCAAGAGGTGTGCTTGGGCAGAAAAATACCTTACTATGGCACCGCAGGCTCAAACTGTGTTCTATCATGTTTCTTCCTCTGAATTTCAGGTATTCCTAGCTCTTTTTCCAGGCACAATACTGCTCTGAAATGAGAGCTAACAGCAAGACTCCTCAAAGGGCTACAGCTCTGAAGAGAAATAGAAGGCAAATGTGATGATGAATACATCTAGCAACATGTCTTTGGAACTGCTTTTCCTACCCCTGGGGAAAACGAGAAAGTATATTGCCAGTGAAACCTTCAGGTGTCAGGCACATGAGGATAATAAGTATGCTATTAATGTGCTAACAAAGCAACATACCATAAAATATTCCCTTTTTCCAGACAGTAATGTGAAGCAAAATATACATATATATATATATATATGTTGTGCATACATATTTATCTATACAAAACTTCAGACACTAATTGTTTGATTTTATGATAATGAAAAGTGGGATGTGATATTCAAAAGGGAAAGGTTAATGAAATCTGCAAGCATCAATTGAAAAGTGAATACAAAGAGAGAGAACAGTGCCCATTTATCTCCCTTTCCTGTTGTCATGCAGGAGAAGATTAACAGAAGGTAAAAGCAGAATCTATGAGGTCAGCTTTGATTGCTTATTTGTTGCTGTGTTATGTCTGATGTGCCCAATGAAAATCAACGCACCTTAACACCAGAGCTTGGCAGGAATAGAAGATTTGCATTCTGAAAGGAGGAGAGAGAAAACAGTAATAATTCAGATGGAGATTGTGAGTCAAGGCAAGATCCTTCTTACCAGATGTAGACATCCAAATTATGGATGCGTGCAAAACAACTTCAAAGGCACAAGTCTTCTTGCTCTGAAATCTGCACCTGAAACAGCGGATGGCTCTTACCACGAAAATGCCTCTTTCTTCACGCTGACAACAAAACAGGTTGCCACTGAATATGTTAAACTATACTGCAGATGTCTAAAGTTACTCAAAATTAATATAGACCCCAAGTAATTAAATGATGGCACATTGACCTGTCAGCAGAGTAGGGAATTTGCCCCTGGATCATTCAGGTCTGGTCGGGGTTGTACCATCTTGTGATGAGCAGTCAGTTATGTGGCAGGACTAAAGAGCACAGGTATGAGCCTGGAAGCCGGTGAGGATAAGAACAAATGAATGAAGCAGGAGACTTTTTCCAACCCTGAATCTGTATTAGCCACAGTAAAGTAGAAAGAAGGGAAGAGAGAGTGCTCCTATAAATGCTGTTTTTCAGCGGTGGGCTACAACACATTTAAGCAGGCAATGTATGAACCACTTCATTAAATCTTAAGAACTTCTCAGGGACTCGAAGATAAGAGGGACAGTCCTTTGAATGCAGATATTACACACCCTGAAGACTACCAAAGTTATTAGAGTGTCCTTATATAAATCACTGTTACCCTTTCCCATGTGCAACACTGATCACTCAGTCTCAAGAGGAGCATAGCAGAACTAGAGAAGGAAATGCCCAAAGAAGGGCAGCAAGAACGATAATATTTGGACTGTGCATCTTTGGGGGGAAAGAAACAAGAAAAGACATGAATACATAAAATGAGATGAAGAGAGAGATTGGGTCACTCTATTGACTTCTGTTTATACAATACATCTGAAATGACAGACAGCTCTTGGAGAGCCAATTCATGGAAGCAAGGACTACAGAAGCGAATATCCACTCCCTCTTTCCCTTCCCCTTTCCCTGCCCCTTCCTTACTCTCTTTCTTGATCAGCTTTCTGCCGGACCAGGCACCAGACCACCTTCCTGCACAGCTACCCAGGCTCAAGTGCCAACAGGAAGGGGGACAGGAAGGTGCGTTGTGTTTCTGCATCCAGCCAGAACAGCAACAGCATGAGTTAAGGTTGGCTGAGTCAATCATGATGTCCCAACTCAGCTTCTCCAAAAGAGAGCCAATATTTTTAGCCAATATAAAATTGCTCAAGAATCGTCTGAACACCTACATGTTTCTCCTAGCAGACTGTGAAAAGCCAGAACCCTCTGTTTGACTCCAGAAGGGAATATCCCACAGAGGAGCCAATATTCCAACTTCACAGTTTCAAGGAAGGGATCCCTCTATCACTGATGCAGCTCTGCAAAGCAAAGCTGAAAGCACTGGGAGCAGCAGTCATACAAGTGTTGCTTCATCTCTTTGCAAGTTCCCACGTTCCTCTAGAAACTTCACTTAAAAAAAAACCTGTATTGTCTTGGCTGTAGACAAAGCATCTGTTGGATTCTCATGATTCACATGAGCCTATCAGAGGTATGGTCAATGCAACTAGAAGTGGATACTCACACAGTGAAGGGAAAAAAGTCTATATAGAGCAGAATAGGACTGTGGAACTCGTTGCTATGAGGCACTGCTGAGATCTCGGTCTTGGCACAGTAAAACAAAGAAGAAGACTTCTGTTTGAAACAAATCCTTCTGGAATGTTGTTTGATTTTTCAGTATAGGATTGAACTCCATAAGACATCACACTGATCCAGCATGGCAGCTCTTGTATTCGTGTATAACATTGTCAAAAGGACAAATGCAATTCTTGGGCAAGAGCACAACATCACTAGATCAGAAGGACAGATTCTGGTTTCCAAGAGCACGTGTTCATCAGCAAACTTTGTTCATTCTGAAGAATACATAATCATCCTTGTATCTTGTAAATGACATCACCCTTGCACCCAAGTCATTAATACAGAATAACGACAATACAAAATTTACTTTAAAGAGGAAATTACAGATTAGGCAACTTTTTTTAAAAGTCCTTGTTCATACTTTTTGAAATATGTCTAAATAGTCCAGTTTGTTGCTAATAGTAACATTGCCCATCATCCCTGAATTCTTATTTACTTTGCTTTTCCCTGCTATTTTATCTTATTATTCTTTTAAATCTGTGCAAGAAGTTTAATTTCCCACATTTACTTTTACTCACTTCATTTATTTCAAGAATTGTTGCTGTGTTAACCATTACATTTCTTCCCATCTGTGATTCCTCTTTTTCAGGAGATAAATCATTTTTCTATATTTGTAAAAGCTTATGATTAGTAGCTCAGTTCTTCTGAGGAAAATCTAAGTTACTTTATATGTGAAAGCTATTTATTTTATGAACAGCAGGACCAAAGAAGAAAGAGGCTAAAATTCTGATCGATATACCTGAAATTGCTCAGTCCCACATTGAGTTGCAGTGATTTTAATGTATCCCCACCTGGGAAGAAAATGATGCGATAATTTCATGCTACATCCCTTATGCAATAAGAAAGATTTCCTGAAAAAGCATACTCGGAGGCTAGTGTCATAGACTCGAGAGAACTAAAGAGAGCAGACGAAGAACTGCAATGGTGAGGTTTAAGCAGGATGGCAATGAGAAGCAGAAGGCAACTCAGTTGGGATAGACATGCTAAATCATTATCTAATTCTCAGCAAGTCCATTGCCTTGTCTTTGGAGGAATAAACCAGAAAACTAAACCTAAAGCATGCAGAGTTTGGAGATCTCAGAAGAGAAAAAACAAAATTATCTTCTCTGAGATTTCAGGCCCATGAGTAAGACGGGAAGATTTGGACTCTGCAAATCAACTGCTACATGTGCAGCTGAAAATACCTGAACATTTTACGTCATGTTGGGTATTCAACTAGCAGAGGACCAATGATGGGTGGATTAAACCAACTCTCACAGGTTAAGTGAGTTTACCCAGGTTTGCTAAAGTAATCCCCGCCTGCCAAAGAAATGCCTCACTGAGAAGCACTTAAAGAGTTTGTTCTATTTAATCAATCATTTCTCTAACCCCTGCTTTTTCTTTGGCAAGGTACTTGGTAGCACTAAGCAAGATATTAACAAACTCTAAAAGCATAACAAGAAGGAATGTCTAGAAGGTGCAACTGGGCAACTTTAAATCAGAAATAAGCCATACTTTTAACCAAAAAAGTAGTTAACCAATAAATTAATGATACAGACTACTGTGGAAGCTGCTGATTCTTCCTACCTTGATGCATTGAAGCCAAGACTGAATGCCTTTTTGGCAAACATGCTTTATCCAAACATAAACAGTGCTAGGCTTGGTGAAGGGTACTGCATGAAGGTCAATTATTTGATATATGGGCCATCAGGCTAGATGAACTGGATGGTGGTCCCTCTTGGCCCTCTGCTTTATAATCTATTAACTAGAAATTGGGATTTATATACTAGAGGGACAGAAGGAGCAACTGTGATTGAGGTTGCACAACCACTGCCCATGGACTCTATCACATTCCTTTTGGAATTGCTGGCAAGCATCCCTTCATACAGGCCATACATCCCACAAATTACAAAAGGAAAAGGCTTTTATAAATCAGGGTGAAAAGGCTGAGAGGGGAGAAACAGCACTTGTTAGCTGTTAAATCTGTATTTAGGAACTTATTTCTTTGTTAACACTTGGAGAATTCAGACTCAATGGCAGTTGCCCCGATGGAAATAGAGATCTTTGCAACAACCTGCTGAGAAACAACAAGAAATATGTTAATCGCTGCATATGCTTGAACTTTGATAAACCCACTTTTCATTTTCTGTTCCATTTCTAACAAAACCAAACATGAAATTTGACATCTCGTTTTATCCTACAGAACGTTTTATTTGGGAAGTTTAATCGAACAAGGGAAAATCACTCTTGGGAACTGCACCGCTGACCCATCAATTACTCACTGTAAAATGGGCATTTTTGAAATGTCCTAACATTTCCTCTAATGCCAACCCTCAGAGTGAATTCACCTACAAGCTTCAATTTTCCTTTAGTGCTTAAAATGCAGCAAACATAAAGAAACAGCCTACAGGCCTGAGCACCTATGAAAAAGCCTGACCAAAACCAGCCTTTAATACAGACACAAAGACATTATTAAACTGAAAGCAAAGAGTAGGTCCTAGATATTTAGAGCTCTCATGTGAATATCTTCATATATATGTCATGTAATATGACAGTTTAACCAGCTTCAAAATACTGACAGTGTGTTTTCAGTGCTCAATCACTCCTAACAGTGCCAAGAATAATGGCAGCACTACCACTGATCTTCAGTTATGTTTCCAAAGGCTGTGTTGTGCCCTGGACACTTTGAAAATAGGTGTATAATCTTCTTCTAGATGGCCAAGAAAAGCAGATGGCAGGTTTCAGCAGGGTGGACAGCATGTCCAGCCTGGAAATATAAGAAATAAAGACAGATGGGGAATATGGGAAAGAAAATTAGCATGCAGAGGTGGGAGAGCATCTAGGGATGAATGGAAAGCATCTTCAGCCTGGTTTAAAAATGGGTGTTAATACTGAAGATACTTCTCATTGCAGCAGCTGAATGGAGCTGCTCCATTGGGTGTTTCTTGTATTATAAGCCATGAGCTCCCAGTGCTGTAGGTATAGAGATATCAAGACACAGTTTCATACAGAGGTGTTCAGCAATCAAACAGATCCAGCTTCCATGCCATCTCTTCACTACTTTTTTCCTCTTTGTCAATGCATGCTCTCTGTCATACCCCAAACTGCTGGCAGGGAAAAAAGCTGTAGCTATGAATGTGCTGGCTGGCCATGGTAGTTGGACAGTCATAGGATGAACAACGTGAAGTGTAGTGGTCACATTTTTCTGGTAAGGGGTCATGGTGGTGTGGAAGGTAATTAAAATCTCAGCCTCTCACTCCTACCCAGCCACCAAATGTCACAGTTCATAAGCATCTTTGACAGGTCAATGCTTATGGTACATCTGTAAAACATTGGCCAATGGGAGGGAAATGTAGATGGGGGATAAAGAGGAAGGAGTGATTGACAAATGTGGACTGATGACAAGTAAGTGTCCTTCAACCCAATAAGAATAAGTTTTCTTCATGAAAATACCTCTTTCTGGCAAGGCCTTTGCTACAAGGCTCCTGGCCCCCGTTCTCTAAAGAAAGAATAGGACAGATTTATCCCAAGCTTTCTGAGTTTCAATTCACCAGTAACTATCTTGTGCTGTAATATCGCATTATTAATAGCAACAGGCCTTTAGCTTTGTATTGAGTTTTCAAACAAGGACTGAGCCCTGCTGCTTGCTCAGACTGAACTTTTCTTGACGTGCCTGCAGTCTTACTGTAATTTGGCTTCGCAGACACAGCAATTTCAATAATTGGCCAGGTGTTTATGGCTAATTTCTTTTACTTATGTTTATCTTTATGTGGTACAACTATAGATTTATGTAGACAGAAATAACAAATAGTCAACATAGAGAGAGATATTTATGACTCGAACACAATGAAGTGGTGTAGAGAAATACAAGCCTGGCACAATGGCAGAAACTTTCAGAAAGGAAGATACAGGACATAGCATAATGGATGACACACAGGGAACGATAAGAGATGGGGCACAGGCTGGCCGTGGAGACTTCATCACTATAAAAAACTCACCAGTGGTCAATTAAAGGAAATGCAGACCTTAAGGTGGAAAAGACTGGTTTTAGAGGTAACAAAGAGAACAGAGAAATAATATCTAACATACAAAAAAGGCACCGAATATGGAATATTTGGATGTGAACTGGAGCTGCAGGCCAACAGAAAATGTGAAAGTGTGCTACAAAACATAAAACCAGCCCCAAGTGGATCCTAGAGAGATGAAGAAGGAACCATCTACACAAATATCATATTCTTCCCAGCAAACAAATCCAGTATCTGATGATTTGTCATAAGATCCCATGCTCCTCAGCACCACCACCAAACTGAAACTGTCAACCCCAGGACACAGAGAAGCAGTGGAAGAAGGAGCACACCATTAGGAAAAGGGGTAGTTACATCTAGCCTCATAATGATTTGACTGTTAAGATCTCAGTTATACTAACAATGGCCTTACTTACAATAAAACGTGTGCTTACTCTTGGCCCATAAACAAGACTTTGAGTGTAATAACCCAAAAAATAGTGAATGCTGTCCTTCAGTCCCTCCCCTTGGGAGAAAACAGACACTGGAAATCTGCATCCTCTAAAGAGGTTCGTTGAGGCTAAAGGATTCAGCCCACCTTTTAGGCAGACAGGGTTGTCTAAGTTATCCTGCTGTTCTAAGGAGTAGATTTAAGACTGGCTAGATTAGCCACATTAATTATGGCAACATTCACACTCGGTAACAAACTGCTTTTGCCTACAGATTACGACCTATCATCTCGGGGATCTTGTATTTCAAGGCAAGGTCCCTTCACACATAGCATCTCGATCAGGAAGAACTAACAGAAATTCCCCGTAAGAAGCAAAACAACTTATTGACTCATGTTCCCACCTCTGATAATTGCTGGCTTTGCAAGCCTCCACAAGGATTCAAACCTGCTTGCCATCCCCAAGGACTCCACCTATAGGAAAGGCATTACTTCATTGTCTCTACTCTAAAGCCATTAGGACTTCAACATATTAAGCACAGGGCTAGAAACTAATAAAGACAGAAACCATCTTTATGATTAGGGATACTGACTGTCTTCAACTAATCGCCACAGTGCACATTCAAAATAGTCCATTTTAGGGTGCATATGAAAGTTATTACATAATTTAAATGATCAAAAATTAGCTTTTTTAACTGTCAGTATGCATAGTTTCATTTGCAGGGGCAGAAAGGAAGGTTAAAAACATGCATCTTCCTCCTCTAATAAACCAGCCTCAAAGCCTAGCTCTTATACAGATATTACAGCGCTAACCTTCCTGTTGTCAAAATGGACAGAAATAATAATGCTCCTATTTTACCAAAGGTTTTTACATTGGGTAGTTGCTAAATTCTGTCCCTCCTTCGTTGTGATAAAGAAAACTGTTGCTATAGCACAAAGTGACACCAAGCAGCTACCTTTCTCTGGGGAAAGAACAGCCTACCTCACCAAGTGTAGCAGCTTGTGACAGGTCTTTCTCACAGATTTGAGTGAAAATAAAGCAAGTTTCAATTTTAAGCTCTAAATTCTGCTAAGAAAACCTGAATAAAGAGACATGGAATACATCTAGTCTACTGCTGGCTGGCAAAGATGCAAAACCAATTCTTCTAGGTCTGTGCATTATTAAGACAACCCTCTCACAAAACCCTCTGGCTATCAGTAAATGAATCACTAAATCTCAGCCAAGAGAAAAATAGCCATTTTAGGGAATTAACTGTGATCTCAGGAAGCTCCTACTTACTTGTGGAACAGGTGAATTGGAAATTGGAAGAAATAGTGCTACCACCTTCAGATGAAAAATCTCAGCGCAGTACACAACATGGCTGGAGAAAAGCCCACAGTGTGTTAGTAAGATGATAGATGCCATCCACCTCTTATGGCAGGCTGGAAAATAGCACACAATCATTAGATGCCCTGCTGAGGTCTCAAAATACAGCAGCAGGGTCTCTGAGAACTGACCCAAGGGCTTACAGGCTCCTGCTCCAGCCACTGCAACACCAGGAACAATGAAGGATGAAAGTTTCAGTTACCCTGTGGACACAGAGACAACAGCAGGCCACTTTTCCTGCTAGTGTAAGCACATAGGCATGTGTGTAACAGTTATATACAGAATACTCTACATTTCAGACCAGACTTTTCACTTGGAAGTCAGATATGCGCAAACAAGCTCGAAGCATCCATCTAACTATAGAGCAAGTCTCTTCCTTATGCTTGTGACCAAGGTACTCCTCTTTCAACAGACATACCATAGCAGTGTCTCTGGTGTCTGTCAGAAAAGAATTAATTCACAAAACCGATACTTTATTTTAACAAACTAAATTTTAATGATAAATATTCAACATTTTAAAATGACATTTGATCTCAAAAATCATTAATTTTTCACAAACTCTTAGAGATCAGTGTTAACAATATATAACATTTCTTCATTTAAGATGGAACAGCATATATAAAGTGATTTGCGACTTGCAGTACTGCTCATTCAAGTCAGCAAGTTCATAAACCTGCAAACAAACAGGATTATTTCCTCAATAAAGAGGAAAATCATAAATTGCATAGAACATCAGATTCCTGCATGCCACCACACCAGTCCCCTAAAAGTGAGGAATGCTGCTTCGATGCCTTCATAGCAACTTATGGGCTACACTGTCTCCAATTTTCATTCCAGAAGAAATATGCAGCAAAAAAGAATTTAGGACTGGGAAAGCTCATACACATGCTGAGCAATTCCCTAAAAATTATGGCCTACTGAGACAATAGAGATGACTGAGGGACGATGGAGCTGACTTATTGAAGAAAGTCCATATGGTATTTTGTCACACGTCAACTTCATCTATCAATGTATGCTTCTATACAGCTCCATGATTAAAATGAATCATACTCAAGAAGCATGTCTTTTTCTCACTTCAGGACTCTTTTTTCTGCTGCTGATGCCTTTAAATCATGTTTCAGGACCTTATCCAATAGTATGCAGCTTTTTCCTCAAGTGGATATACTCAAAGGACACAAATATGCAGGCTGGTGTCTATGTCCCCATTCTTTACAGCAGAAGTACTGAGTTCTCCTGGATGTTGAAAAGTGCCACGATACAGTGATGCAGCAAACTGGAGTGGTCAATAATGATCCTGCAGTGCAGGCTGATGACTGAACTGTGAAAAATAGCAGAGTAGAAGAACCTGTCAAAGAATGAATACAATAAGTACATTGAAAATTAAGCACAATATTTTATTCTATTATGTACATAAAAGCCATTCATTACGTATTCAATATATGAAAACTACTAAATAGGAGACCTTGTCAAACCTGTGCACACTGTACTTATTAATGGTAACTAACCTTCGTAAGGTACTGAGAACATCTCGCCCAGTGCTACTGTGAGCCTCTATATCCTACTAGCTCCAACACGATTTAATAGTGCTTAGGAGTCCCAGCAGTAATCATCCCCTTTTTAAACAACTGCCTTGACTTACGCAGCTGAAGAATCCTTGCTTCCTAATTACACTTTGGTACATATTCATTCTTCCTGAAAATTGACTGGATAAAAGTCTGAGTTTGCTTCAAAGATAACTTTATAGACTATCAAACCAGTTGTTTATCCCTCCAAACTGACCATGTTCAAAACTACTCCATTAAAATAGGAAACTTGATTGAGGGGAAAAAGAAATCATATTTACATAAATTGTTAAACCTCATAAATAAGTAAAGACAGAGTTTTGCCATTTTAAAACAGCTTTAATGAGAAGCAGATTCTTTTCCCTCCTTCTTAGACCTTCAGCAACACACATTTTTCTACACACCCTTCTCTAACCAATAGACCTGGAAATCAATGGCATCAGCAGAACAAAGACAATAGCCTCAATTTTTATTGTTGCCAGTGGAAGTTCTTCCCATTTACACTATTCATGTCTCATCCTCATGTAAAGAGCCAGGTTCAAACAGTAACTGCTAAGCCCATTGCCACTCTAAAGCACCACATCATCTAGCAGGCATATGAGCTTGGGAATGAGACTGAGTGCTGGGAGGCTCCTGCAAGGCTGTGAAAGAAAAGGACTGCAGCCATTCTCTTCTCCCATTCTACCTGAACCTCTTTTCATGGCGGAGATGGATTGCAACCTCATCTTTTCTCTGCCTGGAAGAAAGTCATGGCATAGAGGTACCTGCATGGCACCTATACGTGCCATGGAAGAGGGGTGTTCCATCTCTAAGAAAGGCAAGTCCATTGATGGAGGAGGGGACATTTTCTGTCTCTCTGTGCCTGTAACAGGTGAATCAGTCTGCTCTGAAAGCAACTGTATTTGACCCAAGATGAACAAAAGCTGCTAAGCAATATTGTTCCACATCATTGTAGCCACCCCATCTAGCAAACTCAACACTTGCTTTGAGAACCTGATAAATCTTAGAAGGGAGAAGATTGGGTGACACCAACACAGCTGCCTGCTGGAAAAACTGTCAAACCAACCTGCCTGAAAACAGTTTCTTTCTAGGACTACATCACAGACACAACACACAAACCCATCTTCTTCCAGAACTCCTCTGAGCAGAGCCTCCCACAATACCAGAACAGCCAGAGGCCTCTCTGTTCCTGTGGGATTTGTGAAGAAACCTTGGCCAAATTAACATCAAAAGGAGCTTTACAGTAACATTATTAACAGTCCGTTGCTGACAAAATCATTAGCATTGAGCATGCTCAGATACAGTATTGACATAATCTAGCTAAATAAACTAAGTTAGCACCACGAGTAAAATGTCCAAAGTGCCAAATTAATGCCACATTGCATGACAGAGGAAAGTTTAACAATTATAAGACTGCGTTTTAAAAGGAAGCTTTTCCTCCTAAGAGTTCATCATTCTGCAAAGAATGATAAGAACTTCAAGGTTTAAAAGCTAATCAAACCAGTGAGACAAAGATATTTTCCCATCCAGACTATACTGAATAAGGCGCTTTCCCTGAGCAACAGCTCCACCTAAAATCAAGCATTGCCAAGTACCAGAAGGGTGGGGGTTTTCTTCAAGAATGCTTTTCTGCTGCTCTTTCCCACAGTCGGAGGATACTACATCTCGCTGCAATCTCTGTGTTTCTCATAACTCTGTTGTTCTCATCCCGTGATACAAATGTACTTTCTCTGTACTCTGAGAATCCAGGACAAATTGTACGATTAATCTTGTTTATCCACAGAATATATCAGACAGTAAGTGGATTAACTTTCCATACCCTGCCTTAGCAATGTATGTTAGCACTGATTAAGAGACAAAGATTGAGTAGATCATTTTATAAGACAATTTCATCTTTAGTTTCTATGCCAGCACTTGCTGGATTATTGCCAGTTTTGATTCAGTGATGTGGACAGCATAGAATAAATCACAGATTGGTCTGGGTTGGAAAGGACCTTAAAGCTCATCCAGTTCCAAGCCCCTGCCACAGAGCAGGACGCTCCAAGCCCCATCCAACCTGGCCTTGAGCACTGCCAGGGATGGGGCAGCCACAGCTTCTCTGGGCACCCTGTGCC
>JASSUY010024272.1:0-34059 GCA_032466535.1 Forpus xanthops | reverse complement strand
CAACAGTTCCATGTCCTTTTTATGTTGAGGACACCAGAACTGCACACAATACTCCAAGTGAGGTCTCACGAGAGCAGCATTCTGCTGGTCACACTCCTTTTGATGCAGCCCAGGATATGGTTGGCTTTCTGGGTTGCAAGAGCATGAATGGGTGCCAGAAAGAATCAGTGCAATGGTGGGGGCAATGCAGTCCAATATTCAGTAACGACCAGAACCAAAGAATACAAGCATGGTGTCCCAATTGTTCCACCTGGGGATGGATACACTTTGCTAAACTCGTCTCTTATAGATACACATTGCTCTGGAAAGGAAAAGTTCTTTGCCTTAAGAATGAGCCTTGAGATCTTTGGGAAGTTCAGCTCTTTGTCAGCTCTTCCCCCTTCCCTACTTCCAGACAAATGGAAAGGTTTCTAGTTCTATGACAGAATTCTCCTTACTCACTCCTAGGACAAAGAATGCATTACTTTGGCCATACTGAGTTCTCTTCTGTCACTTTCAGCTTAGTATTTTATATTTTGTTTTTCTTTTCATCTCACATCTGGTCTGCAGAAGGTGATATATCTGATACATCCCTCCCAGTTACTGCATGCATGTAACTTACATCCCAACACTTAACAAAGACCACATGAGTCCTTCCAATACTGCCAAGGAGTCTTATACTTTTAAAATACTTATAAAAATGCAGGAAGTTATTTACTGAACTTAACATGCACTTTGCCTATAAATAACTTATCACCAGGGGAAAGAAAGAAAGAGGTTTTTTTTTTTTTTTTTATTAATTAGTACTGTGCTGGGAAACATTCTGAGGAAGGGCTGTGTGGAATGTGAGTACCTTTTATAGTGGCGCCTGAACACAACTGCACTGTGCTAAACAAAGAGGAGTTTACACGTAAGTCCTAATTTTAATTCACTAAAGTTACTAAAAAACTAAGAGAGTGCTAGGGAACCAGTCTACCCCAAAATGAACACTCCTTTATGGACAGCTGAAAGGAACAGGAATTTGAGGATTACTACAAAGAAGATACCTAAAGTTTCAGTGCATTTACAGTCAATGCTCACTTTAAGAGGTTCAAGTAAATAGCTTAGTATCTCCTTCAGCATCTTCTCAATAAAGTAACATCTTTCCCTAAAATAAATCACAGAATAACAGACAGATTTGGGTTGAAGGGACATCAAACCTCACCCAGTCCCAATCTCCTGCCACGGGCAGGGACACCTTCCATTAGAGCAAGCTGCTCCAAGCCACATCCAGCCTGGCCTTGAACGCTGCCAGAGATGAGGAATACTACTTCGCAAAGTATGTTTTTGCAGAAAGCTCTCACAACATCCCGTGCCATACAGATGCCTCTCCCTCATGCATGCAGAATACAACCTGGGGGAAAAACTAGAGCTAAACACAATTCCCATTTCACAAAAAATACATTGTATCTGGGAAAGTGTATTGTGATGTGTCAAACTCATGCTGTTGAATTCCCTCCCTGTAATTTACACTCATAAGTGACTCTACTTTCAGTGCAGCTCACAGTATTTTGATAGTTATCCAAACTTTTATCTTTCTTCTACACTGATGTTGGCTTATAGGTTTTCTACTTCCTCAAAAGAGACACCATGTTACCAAACAGGATCCTGCTTAATTTTTGTGTGTGTGTACAAAGGGCAGCAATAAGTCTTCTGAAGATCTCACCAGGCCAAAGGTGGATTGAGCATGAGGATTTTCTTTAAAGTACATCTTGTGCTACTTAGAGTTCCACTCTCGCAGTCTCTAACTATCATCAACTGGACCTTTATATGCCAAGGAACCACAGAAGAACTTGTGGAGGGGAGTTCTCAGGCTGTTCGTGTATAACCTGAAGTTACATGTGCATGGCATCTCACCCTAATTTTTGACTAGTCCCAAAAGGGAGAACAGTAATTTAAATTTTGTGGCCCACGAAGAGAAAAACCCTCCATCCCAACAGATGAAAGCTAAGTCACAAAGCTTCCTTTATGCCCTTGTTAACTGAGATCTCTAAAGTGAAATGGCATAACATCTATTTTTATCCCTGGGAAATGACTGAGAGGAAGAAGGGAAGAAACAAAGATGAAAGAGAGATTAGATAAAATGCATCTACTTGTGCACTACAAAACCCACCTCTCAAAAAAATCTGGTTTTTAATTCTCTAATCTGGTAAATTTCCAGAAAGCATGTCTTTATCTCTACCAATGTGGGACGGTGGGCTCTCTTCCCTCAGTGCTTTTCTAATATGTCTCTCTATTGTGTTCTACTAAAGCTGTAGAATCCATACAAATTTAGCATGCAGAAATTAAGATACAATTTAAAATTATTTATTCCAAAACGCCAGTACAGACACAGAAGGATGAGTTGAAAGTAATATTGCTTTTAACACAGAATCCCATTAAAAGCATGGGAAAAGAGCTTTCTGACAAGCCTGGTGTTAAGCTTCTCTATTTTCACAGTGCAGGGCATACATCTGCTAAAAATCAGGCCCCAAGGAAATATCCAAAACCTGAAAACACAAATTGAAAGGGAAGGGAGAGCATCTCTGAGTATCTAGAGCACTAGTGACCAAAGCAATCCAAAATGTTCTGGCAGCGTCTAGGGAAGGAACTGAGTGGCAGGGCAGGTACTAAGTCCAAGCTTGTGAATCCCAGGCTGTACTAGGTCAGTGGAAGCTGGGAGGTCAAACTCGTCCCTGACTGCCCTCACACTGCAGCTTGCTACTTAAACCAAGACTGGTAGTCATGACACCCAGCTTTTCTTCTCAAGTCTAGAGATACAACAGGGAGTTTAGAACTCCACACTGGAGGTGAAGACTGGTCCTGGGCTGCATACCCAGAGGAAGAGCTTATCAAGTCATCAGATCACAGCAGAGCCTGGACTGTAGCTTCTAACTGCAGGTCCACCAGATAACATCTTGGGTGACCACAGACACCATCAGGTCCTTCTCTATCTCAGTTTACTCCTCTCAGTTTAAGGAGCAGATAAAATACAAGCCTTTGTCCCAGTGTCACACAATGGCTGTTTTACATATGTAAATGAGTCCAATAGTCCCAGGCAAACCAAACAGGAAAGGCAAAGTACTGCTGGTGGTTCTGCTGTAGCTGCAGGCCTGGCAGTGTGTGATGTCACTGGGGCAGTGGATCTGAATGCTGAGCACACAGAAGCTCCTCTAAGTGCAAAACCAAAGTGCTGTGAAAGGACTATTCCTCATCACACCTCCTGCCACAGCCTGGGCTTCCATGCACCCTTCAATCCCAGAGCAGCAGCAGCAGGTGCATGTGCCAAACTGCAGGCACGCCTGGTCTCTCCTTCTCAGAAATGAATCTAACAATCCCCCCAGACAGCATTACAGGGGCGAGGAGACATCACCAGATGAAACCAGGCACCTGAAGTGACCTCTCTTCTGCTTCAGAGACAGTTACATTAGCTTTGTGCAGGAGCAGGAAGATAGAAACACCACAGGAGAATGCTCTCCTGCCAACAGGTCCCTTTGGCTGATCACAGGCAGGTACTTCTCTAACACACTCCATCCTAATGAGCCAGCCCTTTGGAAGCAACACTGATAGTCAATCAGCCACCCTACTCCAAAGAAATGGCACCACAAATGTATGAGAGGACACATTTCACTGAGTGGCACAGCCTCTTCTGTACCTGAGAAGTTACCCTATAGCAAAACACAGTCCACCAAATGTTCAGACACAGCAGAAGTTATCCCTTATTCACAGTCAGCAGGAAGCCCCCAGGCAGGAAAATAAATACCTACAGTGTGTTTATTCCTTCGTGGCCCAGTTCCTTTGCTTGAGTACAGTGTTAAAGAAATACTCTATGAAGGACTGACATACATGCTGAAGTTCTGTGCCTGCAGAAGCATATGCTCCTGACTCAGGGAGTAAAACCATTATCTATCTGGAAAACCATATGCCAGAATTTAAATAAGCTACAGGAGAAAAAAAAAAAAAAAAAGCCACCACCAAACCAAACACCTTTTGACTCATCGACACGAGTAAAAGTGAACAGGCTGGACTAAGAGTTACCAGGAGTTTTGATTTCTTCATTTTGTTTCCTGAGTATCTCCACAGTCTTAATGGAAAGTGGCAAAAGGCATTCTGAAGATCTTAAACACTCTTTATCCTGTAGCAGTGACCCAAAATAGCATCTTGTGATGTACTTGTGAAATTCTAAAGAAGCTGCACAAAAGCCTAGAGCCACAGGCAGTGGAAAATAAAGCACAGCAATGCAACTTATGATCACACAGACCACGGGAACACACGCAAGAGAAGAGAGACATTCATTCTGTGAGTGAGTAGTGAATGGGAGCCTGGGAACAGCATGTTTGGGAGAACTTTAAAAGGGACTTTAAAAGAGAGGACACAGGCTTTTCCAGCACTGACCTGCCACCAGTAAATCACAGAGTTTGCTGGCTTTTTACTACTACTGGTATCGCCCTGTTTAAGAGCCTCAACAGTTTTCAGCAGTATTAATTGCAAGATGCTCCCAGAAGATACGAGGGTAAAAATGAAAGAGTGCTAAACACTTTTACAGGCTTTAGCCAGGGGCCTGCGCTCTGGATAATTTAATTAACAGTTCAGCATCCAACACATGACTGCAGCCAACTCTGATGCTGCAAGTCTTCAGCGCCTTGGAGAATGACCTATGAAAATTCCAGAAGAGAGAATACATCTCCTGGTGCATACTGACTGCTCCTAGACAAGGTCATCAAATGAAATACCACTGTGCTTCCTCTCCTCATTCTTCTTCATCCATTAAAAGTCTTTAGTATATGAAGGGAGTGTTTCACCCCAAAGATGTTCCTCAGAGGACGGAGAGCCACGCTGTACCACTGCCCATCCAGCTGCAGCCATGCAGGCTCTAGGATGTTAAATTAATACTTGATGTTACTCAGAAGGGCGCCCTGAAACATGCTTTGGAACACCACTGTGCTTCCAGGTATGCTCTAAAAGTTATTGCTGAACCAAGACTGCTTACAGGAATGGACTGTGTTTCTCAATCTTTTTAAGTGGATTTCACTAGAACCTGCTGACCTCTCCTCTTAAAGAGGAAAGACCAAAATACACCAAAAAAAGGAGGTGGAGGAGAGATTCTTTCTTGCCAAATCCTTTTTCTGCAAAACCAGAACTGGCTTTTTTGAATTCAGGTAGTTCCGCTTTTGCTAAGTTCACATGTGAAACCAGTAGAAAAAGAGAGGCAAACAGTAGGAACAGCCTCTGTGGCTCCATAGAACAGCTACCTACCAACCTACTTGGGTTTGGCACATTTGAAGCAAATGTGAAGGAGAGTAGTTTCTTTAGTATTTTGCTTTACCTCAGGAGAGCAACTGAAGGCTGTATGTCTGAGAAACATGGAACAGAAGTCAGTCACCTTGCCTTCTCCAATTGGCCTATTTGGTTTGGATTTCTCTCTACTCTTTTAACACTCCTGTACAAAACCACCATGACTCAAAGACAAAAAAAATGAGCTTAACACTCCCTGTTTCTTGATGGTCACACAGCTACAGGTTTTCCAGAGGCAAATCAGCAAGAAATACAAGGTGTGATGAAGGACAGATTTGGGCTATTGCTGCTTACCAGTTTCATGCTGAGTCTAGAAACAACTCTGATGTCTGGAAAAAGTTATCTGTATCTTTCAGTATTGGTCATTTCAGGATGTACATATCTGGTACTTCTGAAGAGCAGGCCAACACCAGGCATACCCACAGGTACACACATACTCACTAGTGTCTTCTGAAAGTCACAGGCAAAGAGCAAATTCTGTTCCAGTTCTGTCACTGCACATCCAAACTCAGTGGAGTTACACAGGCTTTTCACCAAGAGCAGCCTCTGCCCTATTTGCTGTATCAACCACACACAAAGCCCAGCTGACATCTTACTGGCACAAAGCTGAATGAGCACATGCCTATCATAGCTAGCATTTAGCACTATAGATACATGTGAATATGTATTTCAGAGTTACTACTATTTTCCTTTCTCTTGGAAGAGAAGACATTCCCCATCCCCCAGCCCTCTCCACCTCATTTCCATCTGGCTGACACTGCATTAATGCTAAACCTCCAGCTGGATCCCACAGTATTGTCTTGAACATTTTGTTCCAGCAGAGCTGAACTCTTGGAGACTCCCAGCTCTAAACACAAATCACAAGGCTTTATGTACATACAAGAGCAGCCTCTCAATAACAGCCTGTGCCCCTGGTACCGTGGCAGGCAAGCTGGAAATAGGGCCACTTCATGGAAGAAGGCCAGTTGTGCTGTGGAGCTTTTGTTGTGGTTTTTAGACACTGCCTCTTTTCACATAAACCAGACAAACATGGGAGACTCTCTTTCCCTAATGAGAGGGGGTTTACTCTGTAACTCCTAAAGCATTCCTAGACTGTGGTTCGAGGGTGGGTGCCACCCTCACACCGCTACAGCACACAGTGTTTTTAAAGCAGGATTTGCTGGGATAGGTAAGTGAACTGAAAGAGCCCGCAGCACTCAAGTCACAGGTCCAGAGAGACACATTTTTCCTCTTCTACAGTGAAACACAGGACAGCCTCCAGCTGCAACAGAAGCCAAAGCACTGGGCTAACTTGGAAAGACTTGACCTCTAGCCCAGGTCAGCTGGACCAGCTCCCAGGTAAGTTACCAGAAAACACTCCCATCTGTCAGGGCGGGTAGTTTCCTCGCGATTACTTCGTGCAGACAGCGCAGCACCCTGCACTAAGAGTTAAAGGACGGGGCTGTTCCAATACTTCACCCTCACCAAACATGGTAAGAGCCTCCTATGCGGGAAACTCCTCTGACCCAGTTAAAAAAGACAGTGACCCAGTTCTGTTACGGCAGGAGTGAAGACTTTCTGATTTTCTAGAACAAGAATCATCTCAACTGAACAATCCAATTCTGTTCGGAGCAGCGCTCTCACTGGACAGAAACATGCAAAATTACTTTCTATGGCCATAGACTTCCCCTTCCATAGCACCATTCATGACAGTGTATCTTCGAGTGCTTTACAAAATTTTTCTTTTACAAAGAAAGCACAAATAATACAGAATACTTGCCCATATTCTTCTTTCAAAGATAATTCTCTGCTTCTCAAACCACAACCAGACCTTTACAGTAATCATCTGCACTGCATGTGTGGCACTTTCAAGGCACTATTACTCCTAGTAAGTAATGTACAAACTGTTTCTCATTTACATTCAACTCCCTTTGTCGCTTGAGTAGAAAGGTGATGCAAAGTGCCATGAAATGCATATAAGCGTACTGGAAATTATTTTTTGTACTTCACAAGAAGATACTTCTGATGAAGGCTGACTGACAAGCCCTTTGCAAAGCAGAATCAGGTGCTAAGTGATATCCTTATCTCACCGCAAGTACGAACATGACAATGCGAAAAGCCAGCCACAAACACAGAGAGGAAGAACTAATCACTGTACTTGTGTGCAAAACGAGGAAACAAAGTATTTGCTTCACGTGAAACTTTTTTACTACACTGGAAAGTTCTGATTTACACAAATCATCAGCCTGAAACCTCCTGATGATGCAGTTTTGAAATTAATTAGATCCATGAAGACTTCTCAAATCTGTCCTTACAATACAAAGCAGAGAATGAGTTGGGGCAGGAGACAAATGAATAGGTTAAACACAGTTTCTTGATCCTTCAAACAGCCCCAACTAGCCATGTAACATCTGGCTGCTAGCACAGGTCACCCCACTGTGAACACACACCCATACAGGCATCAGGGTTAGAGCATACAGTTCCACAACAAACCACAAACACCTCCTGGCCTTAACATGAACAGAATTCATCCAGAAACTCCTACCTCTACTGAAAAATCAACCAGGCTTTTCTGCTTGCAGTCTGGGCAAGGTATGCTCTGTATCCTAGAGAGATCTATTTCCCTCAAAACAACAATTAACAAAAGTTTTATTTTCATTTTCGTCACTGAAATTAACCTTCCTTTCTCCAAACAATAATCTGAATATGGAGATAAACCTGTAGATAGTCTGGTTTATATACATAAAGGATTTTTTATAATTCACAAACCCTTGATACTAGCATGCTTTTTTACTTGAAAGGTAAAGCATATTCATTTTAAACGACAAGCACAGAGCTTTAAGAACACACACTTTACAACACACTCCACCCCTGCAAACATTAACACACACAAAACGGAGAAACTCCACATGAAATCTCCAAGTATATTTCTCTGAATAAAGATATGCATCTGCTTAGAAGTCACATGAACAGAATAAAAATACGTTTAAATGCTGAAAGAAACAATAATACAAATATGGCTTAAGGAAATGAAGAAACCTACAACACAAAGAGCACAATAGATGACCTTGTCAACTAGGGAATCAATGCACAGAGATGTGAGCTTGGAATCCTGCAGGGGATTCAGTTGAACACCAGACACTACCTGCTCACATGAAGCATTTCTGGTTTACAGCTTCTGTGCTAAAGTTCCAAAATAGAATTGTTTCTATAATCAAAGTGGACAACTTACAGCAGCCTTTATCAAAGGTCTGGACTAAAAAACCCTGAGCGCAGAACTCCTCCAGCAAGTCTCAGCTGAGTTTCAGCTGAAAAACAGTTGCAAGGATGAGTCTCATAGAAGAGACATGGAAATAGGCAGCCATGCAGAGAAGTCCACTCCTGAAGGCATTCTGTCAGGTTTTTAGGGTGGAAGAGTGAGCACTAAATGTTTTACTAATGTAATTAAACCCAATTATTTTACCACACACTCCCCTAAAATGTGTGAAAATCCATTGCATTGCTTGAATCCTTCAACTTGATGGACCAGCGGAAGAGACAGGAGCCCTCTACAAACTTCTAACAAACTCCTGAGAACAGCAGTGATGCTGAATCCATTCTACACCAGTTTATGTTTTTCATGTCACAAGCCCACTTTTTAATTCATTCTACCCACAACGTGTGCAGTGAATACAAGGAGATCCTAGAGATGAGTGTTAACATCCTGGCCAAAAAGCACAAGCTAAAAGACATCATAACAGGAGGAATCACAGTTGCTTATTCAGATCAGAGCTTTTGACAGGTTTCTATCTGACCTAAATTTGCCTTCCCAACACAGTAGACTAAAATCTAAGACTGCGCACTCTGAGCAGGGACAGGAGATGTTATCTGATAGCTGTCATTATACAACTGACTCTATCACCTGAGAAGACCTGCAAACTACAGGGCTGCAACATTTGTCACAAAGCAGTCAGTATCGAGGCACATCTGTCAACAGCTTCAACTCAAACACGGAGGCCTGTGACAACCCAAAACAAAAAGTCTTTCTTTTTTCCTTTTAGGTAGACAAGACAACTGAACCTCAATGAAATACTGGCAGAGCTCAAGAGTAACATCCAGAAGACCAAAACCAATGCCACTAATTCTTCATATCAGGAAACATCTACATATGGTAAAATAAGCAGCGTGTGGCTGGATGGGCACCACACCACTACAGATCAGTGCAGTACTTCAATCTAAGGTCATGGCCGTATCATGTCATTCTGGGCCGCAGCACATCATGGTTTGCATAGGCAAACTTATGTCCATGGTTTTTAGTTTCTGCCAAAGAAAATGCTCCGTCAACAACACAGGTCTGCTGTGGTCTTCACTGCAATGCTCCTGCCCTTACTCCGTGTAAAAGGCCAAGTGAGATGAGGATCACATCCTTCTTTCCCTTACAAACTGAAAACCCTCAGTGATGACCACTCTCACAGCTGCACTGTGGTATTGATGGAAAGAGGAAGTTTTCCTGGACACCACAAGAGTGACACCCTGGAGACAGCGCTTGTGCAACCTCCTCACAGGTCTCTGTACTGCCAAGTCCCCCATCAAAGCCCAGTTGTCAGGAGTCAAAAATAAAACTATAACACAATGTTTCATTGTGATTTCTCCCTTCCTCCCTCAGCACTAAGAGCTGCATCACAGGATCTCATAAAAAGCTTTACAGAAAATAATATGTACTTAGTCCTACAAGAGCCTTCTTAGGCCCCTTCCCCAAAATGCTACGAAAAGGGCTGCATGCTCAGAATAAATAGATTTTTCTTTTAACATAGTGCTAATTAGAGGAGAAATTGGGTTTGCCACTTTCTCTCATGAGGATGTCAACAGCTTCTGGGGACAACACTCCTTGTCTCAGCTACCACCTCAATTCAGAGAAACCACAAGCCTGTAATGAGTTGCCAAGATGAGGTAATGTCTTAGCACTTTTCATACATATTCATAAAGAAACAACAATTCTCGGCAATAATACAACCCTGTATATATATGCAAAATGCTTCACAAAAATCCTCTTTAAGACCGGCGTTGGGCAGGAAGGTAAATATTATTAGTCCTCTTTCACAGTGAAGTAACTTGCCCAAGGTCATCCAGTGAAATGGTTATCGAGAGCTGAGACTATAAAAAAATTCTCTTGCCTCAATCTTCTGCCCTACCCACTAAAGCAGCCTTACCTCCCTGCACCTTCAATAATAACAATAACAAGTTATCCTAGCAAACACCAAGCAATTTCAGAGGAGGAATGAATGAATGAACTCCTGTGTAGCTAATTCCAGGAGGTGATCCAGTCCAGGCCTGCCCATGAACAGAAGGAAATTCTTTTACATGCAACGTAAGAAGAAAGAAAGAAAGAAAGAAAGCAGGACAGACAGGAGTGAAGAGCTACATATGGCTTTTGTTTGGAAAAAGCTTTGCAAGCTCTACATAGGAGATAAAACAGATTGACCACACGTAGAAAGAACTCAGGTGCCTGAACGGGGACACAACTTACATGTAAACTTCCTGCTAACCTGACTTACCTGGCAGTCTCCAAGGTGTGCTTGTGGCTTTAAATATTTTCTTGTTGCTTCTTTGAAGGCAAGAACAGACATGATCTCCAAAGCATCCACTGATATGTAGTTGGGGCGCGGGGGGGGCAGGGAGGAGGAGGAGGTGAATACTGTAGCTAGCTGAGAACTGTCAGATTGTGTTTGCCATCAAGGAATGCCATTTCCCAATGCCTAAGTTTAACGCTGGAATGAGATGCACGCTGCTGCTGACCCCTCTGCTGACATTCTATAGGCTCCCTTATCTCATCAGCCCCTGAGCATCCCATCCTCACTCCTCCACATTCATGTTCCCAAACTGTCAATCTCCCTGCAATGACTCACAAGGTTCTGAACCCACCATTCGCCTCTATGAGTCTTCCTGTTTTTTCATCCATGTCCTTCTGGTTTAGATGGAGAGGCATCTTGTTCTCCTTAAACGTTACAAGCGCAATGAGAAAGAATCACTGAAAGCAATATGCTCCCAGCACAGCAGCACTGAATACTTCAAAGGAAAACACAAGAAGCTAATTCTGCTCTCCAGTTGAGTGCTCTAAATTCGGAATAATTCCACTGCAGTCAATCAAGCCACAATCATTATAACAACCACTCTGAGCAAAAACAAAGCAGGCCCAGAGCCTGTGGGCAGACTTCACGAGTGACAGTGAATTAGAAAATATAATGCAAGAGTGTATTAAAGTTTAGTTCAGTTTTGCAGATTCTGTGTCCTACCCTCACAACCCATGCAAAACCAGTTTTTACTACTTACATTCTGATCATCTTTATATCTGACAACTGAGCTGTTCATGCATTTACTATGTGAGATACTTGGCAGCAGTGGTTGCCGTGGTTTAAGCCGAGCCGGTAACTCAGAACCACGCAGCCACTTGCTCACTCCCCCACCTTCCCTCCCGCTCCCAGAGGGATGGAGAAGAGAACTGAAAGAAAGTAACTCACATGTGTTGAGATAAGCACAGTCTAATAACTAAGCTATAACACAAACCACTGCTGCTACCACCAATAATAATGACAAAAACAACAAGGGAAGAGAATACAACCGCTTACCACAAGCCGACCAATATTCAGACTGATCGAGCAGTAATCTCACCCTTCTGGGTAACTGCCCCCAGTTTATATATTAGGCATGATGTGCTGTGGTAT
Source organism: Forpus xanthops (assembly GCA_032466535.1). NCBI lineage: Eukaryota > Metazoa > Chordata > Aves > Psittaciformes > Psittacidae > Forpus > Forpus xanthops. The sequence continues at coordinate 22,087 of JASSUY010024272.1, read as the reverse complement.
GGAATACCTCTTTGGTCAGTTTGGGTGAGGTGTCCTGTCACTGCTTCCTGCCGGCTTCCCCTCCCTGGCAGAGCATAAGACTGAGAAAGTCCTTGGTCAGACCAAACATTACTGAGCAGCAGCTGAAAACTTCGGTGTTATCAGCACTGTTCCCAGGCTGAAAGTCAAAAACACAGCACTGCACCATCTACTAAGAAGGAGAAAAATGACTGCCATTGCTGAACCCAGGACAACGGTGCAATCACCATCTGTGCACTGCTAACACAATTCTGAGAAAGATGGAGTGGTTCAAGGTGGATGCTCACCAAAATTCCAACATAGGCTTCACCTGCCACCTCTACATGTCATTGATGTATCATCCATCATGGACAGCTTCAGTTCTTCACCTTCTGTTACCTCATAATTTAGATCATCTCACATTAAACTAAAGGCTCACTTAAGAGAGCAGTTTAAAAAATGGTAGAGTTTAGCAATTGGTACTGGAACTGACTTAATGACCTCTCATCCAATCCCACTGCACAGAGCAGGAGGAAAATAACAGAGTAAGATCTCCCCCAAACATTTATTTAGATGCTTTTGATATTCCTTAAGCTACTTACTGTGTAACTTGCGCAAAATGGAAAGGGTTAAAGAAAAACTTGCATTATTTTTCAGAGCACAGAACCAAACACAAACATGCACATCCATCCATTATTGGATTTGCTGGTTTAATCAGCAAGTACCAGTGACTCAATTAGCCTCTTACCAGTGCCTAAAGGCCACTAATTCAGCCCACTGGCTCCTGCAGCATACACACACAAGCTTGTCCCTTCAGATTTAGCGCTAACAGCATCACTATTCTTCTCCTGACAGCACCAGGGGCCCAGACAGTCGTCCCCCCCCTCTCTTCCTTTTCTCTGTTCTGCCAACCGCACAGAAAGAAAAGGCCCCAGGGCTGTGTGTGGGCACTGAGTAGGAGGAAAAAGGAAGAGGGAGACACTATTTCTATTCGGTTTACATCTTCATCCATCAAAAGCCTTTCTTAAAAAGAAAAAAAAGAAAAAAAGAAAAATGTATTCCCAGCTGCTCATGGTTGAGAGCAACAGCCTAATAAGGCGTTAAAGAACAGACACTTGACCTAATCTTTAGCAGCCACATCTACTCCACAAAAGTTTAACAAATTACAGAAGCTAGGCAAGAAGAAGTACTCTTCGATTCTATGAAATTCACACTCCCACCATTGTGAGACTGACCCTTATATTGTTTGGTTCTATGATTAAACCACTTTTAATTGAAACCTTCCTACCTTTGGCAACCACAAATAACACCATGTAACACCAGTGAACAAACCAACCAACGCACCCTGACTTGCCTTTTCTGTATGCTCAAAAGCACATTTGTTCAGTTAATTTTTGTGACTCTCCCTTATATAATGACTAATTTTCAGGCAGATTGATTCCCTGGTGAACTGTTGCACATTGTGCTGCCATAAAAGTGCTAGTGACAGTCAAAGAAGGTGACAGGAACAGTAGGCTGGCGTTAGGGCAGAAGCCAAAAGGAGTTTTGGCAGCAAGTAGGTATATGTCAAATTAAGTGACCATGCAACTACAGCTTCAAAAGTATTGACTCAGTATGAACAAAATGTGCTGTCAAAACTCAGCGTGCCTGAACTAAGCTCATCAGATCTATTTTACTTGATGACTAGATATAGAATTACAGGTCAGGCAAAATGCAGGAGATTCCAGAGGAAAAGACCTTTGCTAATTAACTTAGCAGAGTATTCTTACCCAGAAAACAGAAGACACCAAGCTCTCCACTATCTCCTCATAACCTTGCTCATCACTTAAAAATGAAGGCTCATTAAAAAAAATGGTCCAAGGTGGATTCACTCTACATTTGAGAGCTATGGCATGTGCAAAAGAGGCAATACTGCTTTAAAACCCTCCCAGCAGCTTCCCAGCTGACAATCACCTGGCATCCCAAAGCTAGGTAGGAACTTGGCAGCAACACAGGATTTCTACAGCAATATTTGCAACGTAAAATCAAACAAACAAACAAGAATACCCCTTTCGGGTACCAGACAGTAAATAGGCCTTGCACTCCCACTCCCCTTCTCTCATTAATACTCAACAGTTTAAAATAAAGATGTATCAAAACATCATCAGGGAATCCAGGGAATCCATTAAGCCTTCAATATTTCAGGTCACCAGTGTCTCATTTCCAATCAGCTGAAACTGGAAAGGTGTTTAGCTGCAGTCCAGGTCAGAGAAAAGACTAATCTCAGACAAAGCTACCATATTTCACGTTCAGGATGAACACAGGGTGGGTTTGGACTCAAGGGGTTAAGGAGGATGCATGACCTCAATTAAGGAAAAGCAAACAACCTGTCCTCAAAACAAGGAGGTATTCAGCTGGCATGAATCAGTGCTGCTCACCAGAAGCCACTAGATCCGCCCAATATGAAAACTGGAGGTCACATGGCAAAAAAAAAGCGATCGGTTTTCCTACTTTCGTATGGATACTTTGCCTTGATACCTCATTTTGGGAGACCAATGTATATATATTTTACATGTCACTCACACCTACTACCCAATCACAAATACCAAAGTGTCATCTCGGTACAGATACTGCCGATTCCAGAAGCAACACCAGCACAGCTTATTCCACACAGCTGCCCCCCTGCACAACAGCCCACATCATCTTTCCTGCACCAAGTAAGAGGAAATTGTTGCCACTGAGGGGAACTCCATGGAAAGAATGTGCAGAGACAATATCCTGGTGGTGAACCCTAGGAGCAAAGCAGAGCTTCTAAAAATGGTCACAGATTTGCACGGCAGCTCCGTCTGTGCTGCATTCACTGACCACATCTCTGCTCCTTTCTCTGCCTAGCTGATGAATCCCTTTATAACCCAAAGCCAGCTGCTCCACATCTAGCAGAAACTGCTGCTCCTCCTGTGAATCCAGCTTTAAAAAACAGGGTTTGGGGGTGGTTTTGGGGGGATTGTTTTCTTTAGTTTGTAGGTAAATTGCAATTGCAGCCTGATACACAGTACAAGCTGTATCTCCCTAAATACTATAGTGAGCAGGCCAGACAGAGTTCTACCCAAACAGAGAGAGATCGCAATCAAATGAAACTGAAGACTGTTCAGAGACATTATCTTCAGTAGGTGATGCTACTACAGCTTATGGACATTTTGTCTTCCCTTGGCAGAAAAGCTGGCTTGCTAATTTATGGGCAGAGTGGGAAAAGCAGAGGGATACAGACAGACACAGAATACTTAAAACAGGACTCAGAACAGAGACAAAGCACCCCTTTCACCTCCTGCTGCTATTTACCATCTGGGATCCTGAAAAGGGGGTGGTGGGGAGTTTTGTGATGGGTTTGGCAAGGGGCAGGACATTAAGGATTTTCTATGTGTAAAGAGGTCATGTGTCAGCACCTCTAAAGCACATGGGAACATTATCCCAAAGAAAGTGCAACAAAAGGGTTGCCCTGGCTGAACCAGAGCGAAATGCTATTAAAACACAGCCTGGCACAGAGGCATGATCTTTAGATTAACAATAATATCAAATTTGAAGAAAGAGCCTCCAGAACCCAGTTTGGAAAAGCACAGAACAAAAAAAACCCAAAGAAACGAACACATCCAAGGAAAAGGTAGATGTTTTTATTGATACATTTTTAGAAGTGTGTGCTGGGGGCTGAGGTGGTGCGGATACACTTGGGATTTCAATCCTCACTTGTAAGATGTAGAAAGGAAAAAAAAAAACCAAAAACCACCAAAAAACCACCCCAGAAACCTACACCATAGCTTTGCTTTACAAAAGCAACTCACAATTTCTGGTTCAGAAATGTTTCTTCTGTTTTCATAAAAAGAATTATTAATAAGGTGAACTTCCCATCATATGGTGCTGCAGTAAATCTTTAAGATCCTTTAATCAAAGAATCTGAAAGAAACCTGAGCATCCGTGCCTTCTGCCCAGTCTGGATGTCTGCTGACTAAAGTGATTCTAGTAACAGTGCTACAGCAGGCAGTAATCTGTGCCTTAAATTATTTACAATCTATACAAGATGCACAGATGCAAGAACTAGTCACCAGAACTGTTGCAGTACTTCCTTATCCATATCTGTCAAGCTCCTGGTTGGTAAAAAGCCCATTTTCAAGTCAAAAAGCTTTAAACCGAGGACGTCACCACTACACCATCACTTGCAGAGTGACATTACAGGCAGATTGTGCGTTGTGGAAGACAAATGAACTAAATTTCTAACTGCACTGACGGAAACCCGAAGTTTTGTCAGATTTTAAAGAACATATCCTTTTAAACAATCACTGGGTAATACCTGCAAATCTGTGGTGCAGCGGCCTAAGTGACAATCCTGTTCTTGTTCCTCCCCAGCCTTTCCTTCACGCACGTACACGATCACATTCACTGACTGAAAACTGGAGCTGACAAGCAGTAAAAAAGAATCACCATCAGCATATTGCTGTGGGACACAGATGTGGGACACTTTCAGTTCATCAGAGAGAGGCTCTCCAACACCCTACAGCAATGGTCAGGATGCAATAAAACCCCTTCTACCATAAAAGCCACACAAGCCATCATCCTAAGAAACTACTAGTGAAGCCACAAGCACCAGATGTACTCCCAAGCGCTCACTTAGGCAAGCCCAGCTCCGTGTCCTGCCACCCAACGCTCTTCTCCCCTGACTTCCCAAGCATTTCTATTGTGTATTCAAATTGCAGAAAGGAGCAGTGGTTGACCATAATGAGAACAGGGTCCCTTAAGGAAGCATGGGATCACTGACCACATACTGTAGTTGCTCTGAGGAACAAGATGCTTCATGGCTAAACATCCTCAGACTTTTTCAGGAGTTATCACTCCCATTTGGCTATGTGTATTTATAGCAGCATCTTAGTATTTGGCAACTTCAGGAGAGGAGGTGGGAGTGAGGGAGAGAGAAATACCTACAGGCTAAGAGCATGAAATCCAGGTTAGCCTTTAGAGCCAGTATGCTAGCGACAACAGATGACAAAATCTATTTTGCAATTCATATCTAGCTTTGATAGATCTGCTATTGTAGGGATAAATACTATTTCTGTTGATGAAAATGGGTATCAAAACAGAACTGTACCAAGTCATACTAAAAACTGCAACATGCCAGGAGTCTTTGCAGCCAGACCATCTGCTGTGCTGTGCTGGGAAAGGAAGGCAACATACCTGTATCTGTTCTCGGACACATTCAGTTGTGATTTGGGGATATTAAGGGAGGCATTTATAGCAATTAATCTTATTTGCTCTGTCTCCCAGGTTTTTGCCTTAGTTCCACCATTCCCAACAATTCTCACACTGGGAGAAGGGAGAGCGGAGAATTAAAGACAGAAATGAAAGAAGAAAAGAACCAACATCTAGCTGGAATCTGGGTACTTTAAATCAGACGGTCCTGGGCCAGACTATGGAGCAACCCATTTGAGCTCCAAGGATTTTTTGTGTGTGTGATTTCTGAATCTAAAACGCATAGTGGTCTTTCAGAACAAAGGGTTTTCTCCAAAATTGACCTCTACAAAGTGTACAGTGACTGTCAATATAAAAACAAGAAGTAATACAGCTAAATTGCTAAAAACAGCAACTGGTAACCTGTCTTACAGAACTGATGTATATTTAAGTCATGAGTGGTGATAGAGTAATGGGCAATATCACAACCTTCCATCATGTATTTTCCTACCTTAATGTTTTAAGAAGCCAAACCAAAGCCACAAGACAGCCCCATCAGAAATCCAAATGGCAGGGATGGCCTGAGAACCACAGTATTGAATGGTGCCACCCTACATGCTCCAATATTCCAAATGAGAAGATGAACAACAAAAAGCCAGAACTGTTCATTTGTATTAACACTGAGCTATTTGCATCACTGCAACGACACTGAGACTGCAGTGATGCAGAGAAGCAACCTGGCCAGACAGAAGAGGAAACAAAAGCCACCATTCCATACAAGGCATGGCAATCATATTAGACTATTACGGAGATACTACTACGATGGTGTCATCTAACTACAAACAACGACAAAACAGAAGGAAACAAAAAAAGGCCTTTCATTCCAGATTTTAAGACCAAAAATCCCTCTATTTTTTCCTTTTTTTTAAATATACTATTCTACTTGGGACAATAAATAGAGTTTTGCTTTGTTCCCACAGCTCTGACAAGAGCCTCCCGAGCAGAGGGATGCACACACAAGAACAATGCAGGGGGCACAGGGACTGGGCAATACTTTACAGTTGAAAAAGTTACCAAAAAGGAAAGAAAGAAGGGGGGGGATTAAAAAAAAAAAAAAAAAAAAAAAAAAATCACAGTTTTGATAGTTCTGTGGAAAAAAAAAAAAACCTCAGCAAATTTGCAACAAAACTGTTAAGTAATTAAGGCAAGACACTTCACACATGAACTTAAACTGCTAATTAAATCCCCCCTGCTTAATTGACTAGATTTGCATATCATTCCTGAGGAATGGGAAAGGCTAGGGCATTACACAAGCGCTTCCTTGCGCAAAAGGCAGCTCAGTAAAACCAACCAAGGGCAATGAGAAGACACAGTGGCAGATTCTGAATGAAACAGAAAATTTCAGCTGAGATTTTCAACATCCTTTTGTTAAGAACATTAGAACATAAGCGATTCCAACAGCAATGTTCAGAATCACAGCAAATGTTTTATAGCCATGCTAACTATTCCCCTACTTCTAACCTGCGATCATTACTGTTGCTCACATACATAGCTCTGTTACTCTCAAAAACAGGTTTATATCCAAGAAAAAAAAACAAATAACTTCATTTCAATCACCGTAGAAGAAAAGATGTCAATGTCTGCATGCCTCTGCCACTAAATTTAGTGTGAATTTTAAAAAAAGGTTTGAGAAAGCTTTCAGTTCTGTGGCAGGAAAAGCCCCTTCTGACTCCAAGATTAACTCAAGTCAAGGAAAACATGCAATTATCTGCCAGCTACATGGGTCATAAATGACCCAAAGCATGCAGGATGAAACCAGTCTGACAGAAGCACTGCTCCCAGGATGTCAGATGATGATTTTCTTTCTTTAAGTGGATAAAGTCTGAGAGTCAAGAACACAGTTTCCCAACATAAAATGGACTCATTGTTTCAGGCTGGTTACCAGACACAGGCAGACACTACAGCAGAAGTTAATACTTGCTCACTTTTGGGAGGTAGCCACTGCAGAAATCATGCTACCATACTTCCTTTTTCAAAAGATGGGACTCTTTAGCATTTGGAAATGCTGCGCAAGAAAAGGAGCTCAGCATACAAACCAGAAACCTGACAGGCCTGCAGCAGAGCACTTCTTTCTGCCTCTGCATGTTGTACTTGTGGAACAGAGATACTTTGGTGATTGAAGTGTTCACAGTATTACATTATCAACCTCTACAATTTCTGATCTTCTAAATTACAAAAATAAAAACAATGCAAAAGACATTTAGCTTCTTTATCTTGAGGCAAAAGGATTTTATATTCAACCACCAATAAAACCATCAGAATAAAAACATTTGTTGCCTAGAGTTGCACCATTAGTAAAACACGACTAGGTGAGATTGCCATCAAGTTTACTACTTGCATATCCTGACAGAAAGGGCAGTTCTGCAAGTTGCTCCTTTTCATAGCCTGCTCTTTCAAGTGAGGCTTCTCATGCCAATAACCCAAGAACAAACTTTTTAATCTAACGGCAGCCCCATTTATCCCAGGAATTGAAGCAATCGTGTTTTAGAATACATACAAGCTTAGGAACAGCAACAGGACTGACCACAGGGTCAGCCTTACACTGCTCATGCCAAGAACGTAGATGAAGTTGATACCACACTGTCATCAGCTCCAACAGACACTGGAGCCCTAAGCCAGACTAATGCTCTGCAGTGGTGTCTGCCTGGACATGTGAGACTGAGTAATAAAATGGCAAGAGTTGGGGAGTTGCATCTGTGCTATGTATTAAATGGAATTTAACACTAGTCATTATTTTATCTTTAATAGGACAAATACAAGCGAGGGTCTGGGGCTTTGTTTGGTTTTTTTTACCATAATCTTATTTTAATTATCTCTTACAGACCCAACCCAAATGGGGATGAAGACTGGAGACAATGGGCAAAGTGCTGCTACCCTCCTCACTTTGAGTGTTACAGAAAATTTCTCATCCGATTCCTGATGTCAATCACTGATACAAGAAAAAAAGCAGCATTTTCTCTACCAGATTGCTCTTCTGTTGCACAGGTTTTACTGCTCTCAGCTGAAGCTACAATTATGCTGAGGTCAGAAAAGCTCCTTTTTTCTTTTGCTAGATCACTTATTAGACCAAGCAGGAGAAACTTAACCGCAATCAAAACACACATAGCTAATACTGACGTAACTGAAGAATCAGGATCGTTTTTACACTCAAAAACTCAGGAAGCAGAGCAGCCCTAACAGCATATCTCACTGAGATCCTGACTGCTGTGTAAGCTTGTATCACATTGCTGATATCACGTTCCATTCACAGACATCGATAAGGAGGTTATTTTTTTTTTACCTTGGCTTGTATTTTAAGAAAAAATAAAAGTCCCATCCTTCATCTCATTTTCCAAAGGTTCTGCAAGTCTCTGAGACTTTAATATTCTCCCTAACAAAGCCAGCAGCTGCTCCACCAGCCCGTGACATGGATGGTTTTCCTAAAAGGTTTTCATGTGCTTTTTTCTCCCAGTTCAGTGTGCTTTGCATATGAAACAGGACATTTCCCCACCCTCCACCCCCATTCCCTCCTAATCCAGAAGGGACTTCACTTCCTCCCTCTCGCACAAGCAGCTCATTCAGCAAAAGGGAAATCCCAAGATGCACTCGGGCAAGGAGCCTGGAAAAAAAAACACACAAACCACCAAACCAGAAAACAAAACCACCATCACTCCCCACAACAACGAGCTACCAATGTGTCCACAACAGCAGGAAGAGGAGCCGCGGACCTACTCATGATGAACTTACTTCTCGAACTACAATTCAGAACACAGCTCTGCCATGCCAGTCATTTAAGAAGCTTTCCCAGGGCAGCAATTCAGTTTTTGCCTTACAACAATCTAACCCACAGGACTGCAGCTCTCCCCTGCCAAAACAGAAATTACACAAAGCCAGCCTGGAGCCTCTTTTTTTATCATTACTGAGGTACATTTAGTGGGGTGAATTTGGAGCAACTCAATTTTTATTTTGCAAAAGCCAAAAACTAAAGCCAAATTTCCTTCTTTTTTTTTTAAATTAAAATTTAAAGAAATCAAGCAACCTTTTCCTAGTTAAGAGATTTATTAGAAAAAGGATCCAGGGGTCTCCATATTCCTCTTCCCTGAGATCTAATGCTCACTTTGTGACTTTCAAGCAATTTATTCAGATGTCACAGGGGATTATGGTTTTGACTGAGGCAGTGAAAGAGTTCAAAAGGGGGTGGGTTAATTAAGAAAAGAAACTGCAGCAACTTTAATGTAAGGATAAGATAGGACCCAGCTGCTCTTTAAGGAGAACATGAATGAACGTCCCTCTTAAACACAAAGAAATACATCAAGTTTTTTGTGAATCTCCTGAAATCAAATCAAGTGATAAGGGCAAACAGCGCCAAGAAATTAGTCCAGCAAGTGAGGGCAAATCTGAGAAACTGTTACAAACCTGAATTATCAATTTTTATGTAAAGTTGTGAGAGTAGGATTTAAATGTTGAAATAGGCTTCTGAAAAGCTAACCCCACTGAAACCCTGCACATTACTCACATTTTCATTTGTAAAATCTCAGCAGAACTTGACCCTCAAATCATAACAAGTAAGGAGAAAGTGACTGCATTCAGAAGCTAGGACAAGCCATTTCCACTCTTAAGACGTATTTGATAAAGATGGGCCAAGCCCATTGACTTTGCTGAAGTCAAACCACAGAGCAAAACATTGCCTGGACTACCCCCGTGAATTCAAGAGAAGCAGCAGGTCCAATTCCTTCTTAGCAACTGGTCTCAACTGACTCATTTTTGCTTTTGAAGAGTGGACTGTCTTCTGGCTGACAGAATTAAAAACTGCCATCAGACAAAAACTGAGCCACTTGTGCACCATAGCATGGTAACTATAGGTAGGACAATCCATACGCTGCTACTACTAATCTGGTTGAAACCACAGCTCATACTCCAGCTCCTTCCTGCTCTTCCAGTGTAGTAAGCATGTGTCACGCAAATGGGAAAAAAGATATGTAACATTTTTCATCCTGAGCAGTGAACTGCTAAACTCAAAATAAAGCGAAGCGTGACAATCTGTACAAATGCAAATGCCCCAAATGCCAAGACTAACATCTCTAAAACCTAATTCCATGCTTTCATTTCTTAGCTGCAGGCCTTTTGCCACCACTCCCTTTTTTCCACCTAAACAAAAGACGAAAGGGATGACTCAAAGCAACTTGAATTTCAAGCTAAAGCCACAAAGCACTGAGCGCCAGATCTCTAATTCAAGCAGGTGTGCAGATACATCCAGTCCTGCCTCAGCACAGCTAGGTTGGCTGCCACCAAAACTGCAGAGACCAGATTTATTGAAGAGGCACATGGATAAGTTAAACAATGCTGTAAATGATGCAAGTAATAGGAGAAATACAAGCAAATGAGTTACAGCACTGCCAGCTCTCTCGATCCTTCTTTCCCCCCAAATCACTACTTTCTCTTTTTCCCTTTGTATTTACAGTTCTAATAATTTAAAGTTACAGAATAATTAAAATACAGTAATTTAACAATATTATCTGTGCTCTAAAATCAAATGGGCTGAAAGAAGCATCAATTAAGCAATTATAAAAAAGACTTTCACATAAGTGTTTCTAGAAAATTCAAGCTTTAGAAAGGGAACTCCTGGGTTGCTCTCCTGTCAAGACCAAGGCCTCGGAACAAATTGTGCAAATCCACTGAACAGTGTAACAGAGCACTTCACAACACTTCCCACTTCTACTCTGTCTACTGCTGAATATGGCCAAAGATGAGATACGGTTTTACCCATTTTGCAAAAATTACTGTTGTGGCAGAAAAGAAACAAGCCAAAAGCCAGGCAAAACTAACTCTTTGGATTATAACAGTCTTCCAATACCTACAGGGGCCAACAAGAAAGCTGGAGAGGGGCTTTGCACAAGGGCCTGTAGGGAAAGGCAAAAGGGAATGGCTTTAACCTGCCAGAGGAGAGACTGAGATGAGCTCTCAGGCAGAAGCTCTTCCCTGTGAGGGCGCTGAGGCGCTGGCACAGGGTGCCCAGAGAAGCTGTGGCTGCCCCATCCCTGACAATGTTTAAGGTCAGGTTGGACAGGGGCTTGGAGAAACCTGGGTTAGTGGAAGGCATCCCTGCTTTGGACATGAAGAATCTGAGCCCCTAAAACAGGTAACATAGGGAGCAGAAGGGGTAGGGGTCTTCATAAAAATGCAGGATACGACTGAAATTGTATGGAATGGTTTTCCTTCCAACACTGACAGATGCTGTCCAACTAAGGATGCAAATAAATCACCTTCTGCATTCAGAGTCAGAAAGCATGCATGTAAGAGCTTTGTAAATACATTTCAGTTTAAACTTGCATAATTCTCCCAATGGAGAAATCTGCTTCAACTTATGTAATCCTTAGAAAGAGACATTATTACATACAATTCTGTGCCACTAAGAAACAACCAAGACACATCTCTAGAAAAGAGGTGCACCCACACACAGTTAATTACATGGGTGTGAAGGGAGCAGAGGGGAAAAGCTGCAACAGGGATGCAAAGACCAGAGTCTGCTGTTGCCACAGAGATAGATCTGTTACCGAGCTCAGGGGCTGCTGCTCCCCTTTCACCAGCCAGAGCTGCCCGTTTAAGACTTAACCCAGACTTCCGAACACTTGATATCCTGTCTGCTATTTCAATGCCCTTCCTCAACGTTTCAGACAGACATTACACAAACTGGCTGGTGAAAAGGGTTGAGAAACCAAGAAGCAATCCAAGTCAATGACCTTATTCTCTGAAACTATACCATTGACTGCGCGGAGGACGAAGACAAAGCACAGGGTACATGTCTTCTGAATTTATCACTGATATCTGTCATAGGAAAACACAAGCACTATGCTGGATCTTATTTTGTTAACCTTGCTGCTGTCTTTTAATCCTTAAAGCTTCTTTGCTTCAGTTCATGTGCTTAGGGTGCAACTGATTTCCACACCATAACACAAACAGCTTCGATTTAAAACAATACCTAAAAAAACACACCACAGAAAATCAAGTCACATTTTCTATAGAGCACATGCAAACTGTACATAAATCAATAAACAACAAAGCCAAAGTTATTGATTAGCTCCTTTGCTGTTTACTTCCGGCATACAGAATGATGCTGCAATTTTTACATAGCCACAGAATCTCTATCCTCAAGTCCATTTTCCCTGACTTTTTAAATAAGACTGGTAAAACAAGGAAAGACTACTTCACATGAGCAAGAGAGGCAGGACCTGCCCAAGAGAACATATGACCACGCAGATTATCAGGTTGTATTAATATGCACCTAGTCCTCAGAAAAGCCAGGTTTTATGCAATAGCAACCAAACCATCAATGAAGCCAATGATAAGAGCTCCACACATGGGAATTCCCATTGGCTTCCAGGACAGCCCTATCCACAAACACTGACTGAGTTAGAGTCTGAATTTGTACCAGTGGTTTTGTTACCTCATCCAACCAAAAGTCAAAGCAAAATAATTTGCCAAGGAGCCCACCTCCATCAGCCAGCAGACTTTCAGCCCTAGAACCCAATTGCAAGTAGCAACCAGCAGGCACAATCCTTTCAGTCTGAAGTCTGGCAGTTGCAGAAACCACCACCCCATTCAGTAAGACCTATCTGGACCAAAGTACCATCAAATGAAACAAAACCTCATCAATGAGCTATATTAAAATACTGCAGGAGCAGAACTATGGGTTCTGCCCTCAACCCTAGCCAGCCTTCCATAAATGCCAGCTAAGACCACAAGCTTAGTGAAGCTGCTTTGTCCCAGCACTGGCATGCTCTGGGCCCGAATCTGTTCCTCTGTGCTGTGACTGCAAGGACTGCCAGTCAACACACAGGAAGAAGTCTAACACATACACAAGTCTCTTGTGGTTTGTGGGTGAACTGGCTCCAACTATTACACTGGCTGATAGCCGGAGCGAGAGCTGAAGGACCAGCCCCAGAGCCCCTAACCTTCAGATTAACCTCATGCATCCCAGAACACATGGGAACTGGTGACTTCAGTAATAAACTGTATTAAACTGAATCTGAATCTCTGCACTGACAAGGAAATGCAGAAGACATATGAGGCTATACAAGGAAAGTAAAGGACCAGAGCACATCCTTCCAGAGCAAACTTGCTTCTTCGTAATTATCTCCCAAAAACATATACTGACTATATATTAGGGACTGAGAGAGTGAAACAGCACCAAAAAGAGGTGCAGATTTATTAATGTAGGTTATCCAGGCTCAAAAAACTCATGCAAATGAATTAGGTATTATCTAATAAAGCGTATCATCAACACACACGCTATAATTGGCAAATTTAAAACAAAACCACACTATACTACTACATTTTGAAGTAATGCTTCCTGTACATAAAGATCAATTTGAATTAAGTGCTCTATGGCCACTCAGCTAAACTAGATTAGCTTAGTAATGGATAGTACTCTATTGATAGATTTTCTACAGTTCAGCCTAAGTTACTTTTGCCTAAGCTCTAATTTCTTTCTATGAAACCCCCACCGGATTTAGCATAGCTGTTCCATGGCAGTTTCCTCTAAATAAGAGGGACAGTGTCAAGTCCAAAAATTTGGACTATTAAAAAAAATACACAAAAGGTGAGAATTTAAGTATTTTCTGGGTCTAAGCACTGCACACATTGAGACACAATTCTTTGTGTAATGGCAAAGCAGTCTGGCCAGCCAAGCCAGCATTGTGAGTTTCTATCATCAGTTATCAGCAGCCATAGGCAGCCTGCCCACTCCTTACTGCAGTCAGTGCCATTCAAAGTCCTTGACCTTGCCAAAATAACTTTGCTGATAGACAAGAATAACATGAGTTTTCAATAAGGATGGACAATAACACCTCTTTAGATACCCACATCTTGCTGGGGCTCAACCACCTCTATATAACCTTTAAGTTCTCCCTGTTGCAGCGGCATGAAGAACCCGGGAAGGTGCAGATAAGGTCCAAGTGACTGCCAGGATTTTAACTGCTGTGTTGTCTAGACATGCTCTGAGCAGCCTCACATGGACGCCTCCAGATGCTTTTACAACACGGATCTAGGCGAGCCTCTCAGCAAGTGCAAACACACCTTTGCTGGTCAGTCAGCCTCAGCTCCAGCAATCACACTCACGTCCTGGCAGAGACCAAGTGTGGGGCTCCTCACACATCCAAAAATCAGCTCTGTTGACATGCATCTTCAAAGCATGCTACTGTTGGGGCAGAACATAAACCCAAGCCTGAAACCACAGAAACAGAGAAGCAAGAGAGACAGCCCAGACAAGGAAGGGAGAGGCAGATGTTCAAACATTTTAGGAAGCGATTTGCAAAAGAAAAGACTGCATGTGATTCCCTCCCTAATTCAGGAGAGCTGAATTCAGGAATTTAGGAACTATTCTGGGGCAACAGAGAGCCACAGTTGACTCAACATCATTAGATCATCATTTGCAGCATGTTCTTTGTCTAACACACATGCATGTACCTGCTTCTTTGTTCTTGATCTACAACATCTGTAGAACTGTTTGCAAGCTTGGGGAAAAAAGTGCTGATGTCTGCTTAAACACAGACATCTCAGGTTCACAGGGTTTTGTTTAAGCGTGGTGTTTGTTTTGAAGTTCAGCTTGTAAGCTGTGAAAGATTCTGAACTAAGCTACTGCCTCAAAACATTTTTGTTTAGGGACATCAAAATTTTTACTGAAGGGTCTCTAATGTAATCCTTGAGGTAAGAGAACAAATGACTTCATTGCTCCATGATAAAATGACTGAACTCTGTTCTTAAGCAAAATTTTCCATGAGTATTTATCAAGTTAGCTCTTACCAAAAAGAATGAATACATTCAGTGGTCTGAACTTGTGGATAAAATCAAGAGCCTCTCTGCTATACCTACTATCAGATATACTGTTAACAAATATATATATAAAAAATATATACTGTATAACTAATAAAGAAGGTTACTACCGGCAGGAGGCAGGACCTTAGGATACAGAAAGAGAAATATATGCCTTCCAGCTCTACTACTGCAGCATTTCAGGCAGTCATAACGCACAGTCACTGTGCAGCCCCTGAAAGCCCACAGCCACCCCACACCTCAGCACTGCACTACTCCACTCACAGCAATTTCTGTCCTTTGATTTGGCTGCACACTTGACCTGGCTAAACCCTACTCCAGCTGAGAAAGCTGCGTGTTGTGGCAGTGCCGAGTTGGTAGGCATTGTGAAATCAAGTGGGAGGCCTCCTGTGCTCATTTGTGTGTCAGTACCCAGAATGCTGCTTCTAGCTTCCAGCTACTTCATAGAAGTGCTGCTGGGACTGGAACCGTGGGAACGCTGCAGCGCTGGCGTGTGTGGGTGTGTTCACATGTGTGCAAGGAGAGCTCCTTCATTCTCTGATCACATCCAGCCTTACTGCAAGCACAGCTGCCTGGCACACAGGTAGAAACGGGAAAGCACTGACAAATGTCAGTCTGTTCAATAAGTAAAAAAAAAAAAAAAAAAGACAAAAAAAGGGTTCAAAGGAAACAGCTGAACCCACCCTCCTCCACTGCAAACAGCAAACCACAAAGCCTTCAGGCCTGCTTTTTGAACTCATTCAATCCTAGAGGAGGCATGCTGATGTTCAGAAAGCACAGGGCTGTCTCTCACACAGCAGTGGAAACACTGCATGTGACACACACCAAGCCTGTATCTACAACAAGCAAGTGGTGCTCAACACGCACCAGCTGCTGAGCTCAAGAACAAGGCTTTGGCACTGAAGATGGACTTCTAGGACCCTGTTTTTGCAACCCTGTGAGGTTATTCACTTTTGAAATTTCTAGAAACTTCCCAGAATGTAATGGTTGCTCTCCCCAACAGTAATGGATGAAATGAGACAGGCAGGGAAACAGAGCATCACTCAAGTAAAAGCTATGCTGATGTATGGAGACTCAAGGACCAGGGAGGAGGCAAAGCAGAGAAAAGCCCTGCATGAGCATAACAGGTGGAAAATCCAGTGAAGGATAGGAAATGGAGAAGTTATCATCTGGCTCAGGAAAAGCCCTAGCTTTTGGAAGTGGCAGGAAAGTGAAGGAGTTTATAGAAGGTAAATCATGAATCCATGAATGAACAGTGAAGAAAGAGAAATATAAATTTTAGAAGATGGTAATGGAAGTGGCTGAGGTCTCTACGGTTCCTGCTGTAGTAAGGGCTCAGCTGTCACAACTCTCTCCAGTTTTTGGTTAAGACCCTTTGCTGATGTCACACAGATCGAGATGAAAGCTGCTTCTGCGAGTGGCAAGACCAAGCAATACACATCTTGTTCACCCAACCAGGCTGACTGAGAGACAATGTACCTGCACCTATGCATATATCTCTGGCTACAGACAGACAGATGTGCACAACAGGTACATGATGCATATAGAGGATATGTCAGGAATACAGTATCTGGTAAGGCTCTGCTTTGCAGTAACGCTTTAAAAGCACACCAAGGGGAAAAGAATAAATAAAACAGGAAAAAGAAACTAAAAAATGAAGAGAGGGGAAAAAGGCAGGTCTGCCACTGCACTGTCTGCACCAGGGACTTATGCCAACCCAGATCCTCCATTTAAGTCAGACCCTTAAAAGGCAGAGCTGTGCTGGCAGAACTCTATATACCTCTTGTATATCCCCATGAAGACACAGAAAAAGGTCAAAAAACTCACTGCTGCTCAAACAGCCATTAAATGGTCATATGCATCCCATGCTACCAACATACTGATGGAGTCCCAGGGAAAACACATCGCACAAAGCAGTGTACACACATACATAAATAATTGGGAAATTGATAAAAAGCCCACCCTTGAAAAGTAGAGAGAAGACCGAGTATCTGTCACAGCAGATTACCAACACCTCTGTATAAAACAGAACAAAGCAACACAGAGATCTACATCAAAAAGGATGACCACCACAAAGACACATATGCTTCACCCTTTCATCCACAGAGACAGACAGACCCAGAGCCCCACAGACACACAAAACCCACAGGGACTGACAGGAATTAACATGAACACACAGTCACTGGGCCATCCTTTCATTTCCTTACTAGGCATCTAAACTTTACTCCAACGCTACTTGCCCCTGGCCACAGTCTACCAATCTTAGAGACTGATTAAATCTCTCCGTAATTATCTGCACACACTGCTACAACACAAATGACCTTAGCATATGATATCCGCTGGCTGAGCCCAATGGAAAAAAGACTTCAGAGAAAGGAAGGATAAGCAGACAAAACTCTGCCAGCACTGCCAGGGTTTCATCAAGACACATTAATAGGAGAGCCATGAAGACGACTCTAAAGCCTTGAAACTTGAGCCTCATCCTGCTCCGCGTGTATGATAAAGCATTCTTTTTTCCCTACGCCGTCATCCAAGCACACACTCACCACTGTTCTTCCCCATAAAACTCCTTGCCACCTCCCAAATGAACCTATGCAGGAGACTGTAACATTTTATCAGGCCAGATTTTTGGCAACATATTCTGTGCAATAGATGTCATTATTTTTTGTTGTCCACTATTAAGTATCTTGAATTCCCTCTGCAAGAAGAGCTGCGCTGCATGCAGATTTCAGAGGGGGTGAGCGAGGGGAAAGAGCTCTTGCCATGTTCTGAGCTAGGACCTATTAAAGGGTTGCCAAAAACTCTGTCAAAGCCAAGACTTCATAGTTTTTTCTTGTTCTCCACCTGCAACTACAGCTGGGATAAATCATCCAACTGAAAAGAATGCTTTAAAGCCTTGGAAGAAAAGGAAAGTGCACCTCTACCAACACTGATTTTAGTTAAACTCTGTAAATGGCCAAGCCAAGAACACAGTACCTTTTCTTGAGCAACAATATGGAGATTTCTTACTTTTGCTTCCCAAAGAAGCCTGCCCTAGAAAATTCATTTCCCAACATGCAAAATGCCTCTGTTTTCAGAGCAGATTTCTCCTCTCACAGGCCTTCATATACATCCATCCCACCATTCCATCTTAGCACATGACTGACGGAGAATAGACAAGCCATTAAAAACACATCCACCTCCAACCACGGAGATAATGTGGCTCATTACAGCCTAGCTTTGTCACAGTGGTTCTGACACTCCAGCGGGAGGAAGAGGAGGGGTGAGGGCAAGGACTGAAACAGGGGCTGAGCACAAGACCAGGGGAGAAACTGGAACTTGAAGAAGGAGCCTCTGCTCCTTCCCCACAAAATAGGTTAGCCAGGCCTCTCAGGCTAGGAGGAATTACTGCATTGCCTGGGCAAGGTATCTTAAAAAGTGTGTTTGGGCATTTTTGTTGTGTTTTTAACAAATAAAAGCTCTCTTTAAGTCCCATTTATTAAGTCTATTTAAGGCAGCATAGCCATCCCTTTAGACAGGTGTTTGATAAGTTAATTAAGAATTTTATTGAACATTCTCAGTGGGCTTTCAACGTTACTTCTGTTTTGAAGCTTGTGTTTTTGCCATCTGCTCCAGACACAAAACCAAAGTTTAGAAAACTCTAACAGACCAGACAAAAATCCAACCAACGAACTCACAGTGCAGAGCTCAGTAGGAGCGAGTTTGCTTTTAACCATATTCTGGGAGCTAGGGAAGCCAATTGCTCAACCCATAGGCTTTGCACCCTCCTCACCACCACTCTGAAGTCCCCAAGTGAGGCCTCAAGGCCCTGGGGACCCACCGCTGCCCATGAGTAAGTCCCATTGCCAGCTCAAAGGCAGCCTCCCACATATACACACCGGGGATGCTGGGAGGTAAAGGCAACTCAGACTAAAAGAAAAACAAAAGACACCTAAAAAGAATACTGTGCTTTAGCTGTCCGGCTCGGCACACGAGGCATGGCATACCTTAAGCTCCTGCTGCAGCTGCCTCAAGACAGATTCTTTTGCTGAATGTATACATAATCCAATATACAAAAGCGTGTCTGGCAGGAAGACTCCACAGGGATACTCTGAAAGCAGGAACTTGGCCATTCACGTTCCACACAGCACCAGTAACCTGCGCTACCATCTGGATTTTTTTTTTGTTAGCAGCCCCATTGTCATTACAAGCATTTAGCCACTTTATCCTCCACCTCCACTCTCGGGAGCATGCAGCTGACCATTAAAAAAACATACTTACTTGCTCCTGGAGCGATCAGAAACCAATTTGCTTTTTTCCGGCCTCTTCCTTGTCTTGACCCCTAACTGAAGTTCTCAAGACCTGAAATCACATACGTCCTACCAAAGTCTGGAACAGGGCGATGGATTTCAAGGATCAGGTTCCATCTATAGTAAGCTATGCAAACACACGTATCATTTAAACAAACTCCAACTACTGGGTTCAGAATACAAGCCGAGAAAAAAAAGGTGCCACCTCAATCGTTGCTCATCTCCATTAACACACACGTGGTGAGAATTAAGAACACGATTAGATTGCTAAATGACTCAAAGGAAAAGCAGCTGCTAACAAATTGGGTATATCGACGGCTGTTAGCGACATTGGAGAAAATTCCTTTTCTCTTTCTCCCCCTACCCCCTTTAAAATCAAAGGCATCACTTACCCTAGGGGCTTTCCTCTTGTATTTGTTGTTATAGTCAAATTTTTCTTTCATTTCATCTAAGAGCTGGCCCAGTCTAGCTTTCTCCTCTTTCCCAGTGTAATCCTGGCTGAGGAGGATATAGGATCTCCAGTTTGCAGAGTCAAAGCCCCAGTGGCAAGTCCTGTTTTCCAGCGATTTGTGAGAGTGGACCACGAATTTGTGAGGTGGATACATAAGCCTGCAGTCCAAGCATTGGATGCAGGCTGCGCTGGGGTTACTGTAAAGCTCTGGCACCAAGAGTCCCTTACACTTCCCAAAGCACTCATGATACACCTTGAAGCTCTTTTCCGTAAGCTCCAGCTCAATTGTGCTAGAGAATTCCTTCTTGCAGTGGGGAGGATAGGTGCCACCATAAAGCAAGGCGTTACAAAGCCTCTCAGCATCAGTTTTAGTGATGAGCCCGCAGGAAGGAGCAGAGAAGGGCAGGATGCCCATGACTTTGAGGATTTCCAGCTGGTCAGCAGTACATCTGGAGCAGTAAATATGTAGCTCGTCACACACCGAATTAATCTGCTGCAGGGAGAAGTCCCTGAGCACAGAGTTCAGGATCTGGGGCAAGCAAAGCCGCTTTTCTCCACCCACCACGAAGCAGGAGATGGTTTCCCCTTCCAGGATGGTCTCGCACCTCTCCGTAGATCTGTCTGAGGGCATGAAGAAGGGACCAGGCATCACCGGAGGAGGCTGGATAGGGGGCAGATGCAGTACAGGCTCCGCTGGGTCTTTGCCATTGTCTTTCTTGTACATCTCCTGTGCCCATCGTGCTGAAAAAGCAGCAGGGCCACCCAGGGAGCTCATAGAGCTTAGATGAAACTGTTCCAAGGTCTTCTGCAGTCCTGGGTGAGGCTGGAAGCTGCTTCTACTTACAGTCTCCATTTTTTAGTTTCTATTCCCAAAACAAACAACAAACCCCCCCCCCCCCCCGTTATCTTCCACCCTGGTACAGATCCACTTCAGGGATTTTTTTTTAAGAAAAAAAAATCTAACAAAATAAACCAACCCACCCTTGTTCTTTTCTCCTTCCCACTCAGGTTTAACAATCCACTAACGAATAGGAAATAAATCCCTTTGTATGCGTGTCTCTCTCTTCGTTTTTTCTTTCCTCTTGGTTCGTTACAACATCAAACCCTCCAGGTCTCCAAGCTGCCCCGATGGAGCAGAGTCACGGCAAAAAGAGGTCTTCATCCGAGCACTCAGCCCCTCAACCAGCCCCGCAGGCAAAGCAATCCCGCCTTCCACACCTCCACACACACACACACACACACACTCACTCACTCACTCTCTCACACACACACCCCCACACACCACCCACAGCAATACAAAAAGTCCGTGCCACGCTCCGAGCTCCACGGGCTTAAATATGTTCTGGCGGCTGCTGCTGCTCTGCAGTGATCGCCCTTCTGTCCATATCCACCGTCAGGAAGGCGCGGGGGAGGCGAGGAAAAGCACAGGGAGGCGGAAAGCTTCTGTGGAAGGGAACGACGCAGGAGGAAAGAAAAAGGCCAAAATCTCCGGCACTTCCAAAGCGGCGTTGGGGCTTCGGACGGGCGACAAGCAGGCTCCTTCCCCGCGTGGCCCGTCAGCGTGGTCCAGAAGGGTTCCTCGTCTCTCGGTTCGCCCTTTCTTCCCTTATTTCCCGCGGGTTTCTCGGCGTGCCGTGGGGAGCCGCGGTAACACAGCGCACATCCTCCCAGCTCCTCTTTCCAGCCGAGACTGAGAGTGCCTGAGAGCTGAGCTAATGCAGGCTGGCTCAGCCTCCTCCGCCTGCTGCTGCCCGCTCTGTTTGTTGGTGTCTGCCTCAGTCATTGAATCCCGGCCAAGAATGTGACCAACTCCCCGGCCGGGCTCTTCCAGGAACAGCGCCCGCCTCCCCCCGCCGCCGCACAGCCCGGGCCGGGTAAACTGCTGGGTTCACGGACCGCAACGCCGCCGAGGCCGGGCGGGAGGGCGATGGCTTCTCCTTTCCTCCTGGATAGCGGGGAAAAAGCGAACGATCGAAAGCGCGTAAGCCGCCAGAGCTGGCTACAACTCCCGGGCTCAACTTGGAGCCCACGACCCTTTCTCTGGGTCGAAATCGCAGGCGGGCAAGCTCGGGTTATAGACGATGACAGCGCCCGCGTTCCCGGCCGCGCGACGCCTTAACACGTGGAAGGAGCGCGGGAGCACCGCCGCCGCGGAGGTGCTGGTGGGCCGGGATCGCAGCCCCCGCCCTGCTGGCAGCCGCTCCGCCGAAGCCGGGCCGCTGAAGCGAGCCTCTGCCGCAAAGCGGGCGAGCGGCGGCCGCCACTGCGGCGCACGGGAGGGCCGCAG